>SNVD02013025.1:0-45000 GCA_013180625.2 Boswellia sacra
AGGCTTATTAAAATGAAGTGTTGAAGCTAAGGAGAAGGCTATATGTTAAAGGCACCAAAGTTTAAGAACAAGGTTTGATTCAAGGAATGTGACACATGAGCAATGTTCAATTAATTAGTCATATATTTCTCTACAGAAGTCCAAATGACACAATTATTAAGCCTTTGGAAAGCTTACTCAATTTATAACATTTCATATGTTTTAAATAAATTCAAATTTCAAGTGTAAGGATGTCCAAATCATCATGCAAGTTGAAAGACAAATGGAAGTAGCTGACATGAGCATCGAATACTCTTTTGGACATATCTTGACTTAAAAAAATCAAAATAACTTGATTCTTCTGGCATTGGAAAGAGGACTTAATGAGGCACATTTCATATGTTTTGAAGAAATTCAAATTTCAAATGGAAGGCTGACATAATTGACATGCAATTCGGTAGACTGACACAGAGAAGAAAAATCAACTCACATGAGCACCGAATGATTTTTTAGCCATATCTTAAGATAGAGATATCCAAATGCTTTGATTCTTAATGTTTTTGAAAGCTTATTCAAATATGCAGATATTTTATGTTTTGAATAAATTCAAATTTTAAACGGAAGGCTGACAGAATTATCATTCAATTTGGTGGACTGACACAAGAAAGAAAAATCAAGTCACATGAGTACCGAATAGTATTTTGGCCATATCTTGAGATACAGATATCCAAATAACTCAATTATTGATGAGTTTGAAAGCTTATTCAAATGTGCAAATCTTTTATGTTTTGCAGATTTTCAAATTTCAAACATAACATTGACAAAAATGGCAGACAAAATTACGGTTTTTATGGTGGGCAGAAAATTTGGAGTTGGTGTCTTCACTTGATTAAATTCATCTCATTTGCCTATAAAATGAGCCATTCACCCATGCATTAAACAAGGGTAAGAGAAGCATTTTATCAAGCAAAAAATAAGAGAAATATCAAGTCTAGAGAGTTTTATATTCTTTATATACTGTTTTAAGAGTGTTGTACTTTTGTTGTAAAAATTTACTTTTTTTTCTTGCATTGTGGTGAGAGTGAGAACTCTTTCCTTGGTGAGGTTGTTCATCAAAAAGAACTCTTGGTGTGGTATGGTGTTATCAAGAGTTGAAGGAAGTTGCCTTGGTGAGGTTGTTCATCAAGAAGAACTCTTGGTGTGGTGTTATCAAGGGAAGTCTTGGTGAGGTTGTTCATCAAGCAAGTTGTAAAGATTTCTACAACTTAGTGAAAAGCCTAGCTTGTGGAGCTAGGAGCCCGTGGACGTAGGCAAGGTTTGCCGAACCACGTACATCGAGTTTTCACTCTCTCTATCCCTATCCTCTTTACATTTACTTGCACTTGTGATTGTTCTTTATTGCCATTCTTTTGATTGCATTCTATTTTCATCTTCTTCATCTTTATTCTCAAAGAAAGAGTTAAATAATTTTAATCTTTCAAGAAAAGTTTTCTAAATCCGTTTTGATAAATAAAAACCCAATTCACCCCCCCTCTTGGGTTGCCATACCTGGGTCAACATAATCTAGTGGTCTGGGCAACCAGGTCGGTACGCCCACCAATATTCGTCGGGACATTAGGTACTGCCATAGCATTCCTTGGGTTATTTCCATCAGTATTTGTAGCCTGTATGTCCAAAAGCTTGGTTGAACATAGTCACCATACGGTTCATTTGTTCATCAAAATTCCGCATGGTATGCTCCATAGTTGTCAATCGACTCGTCTTGCCTTTCCTCGGTCTCCTAAGTTGAAGTCGGGGCTGCTTGGGGTTAAGGCCTGTCCCAGAGGATATTACTAAAACTCTCCCTGTATCAACTACCCTTCGACGTCGGGGAGTACTTCTACCTCGATTTCTTCGTGAACCTCTAGGGACGTTGAGTGTTGGGATGCGTGACTCATGATGTGTTTGATTATGTTTGGATGGGAGTAACAACTAAAGAGGCTTAGATTGTCATTTCCCACAGACGGCGCCAATTATTGATGCACGATTTCCAAACGGTCGGAAAGCGGGTTAAAGCTCGAATTGTACGTCGGGTCCAATCCTCAGAACAAAGAAAAATAGTCAAGGGTGCCGGCGGTGGTGCCGGCGAAAACCCTCCGATGCTCAAGTCAATTTTCGGCACTCCGAAATTTTCTAGGAGAATTTTCTAGAGAGAGAAGCTCTCAAAAGCAAAGAAAATTTAGAGAGAGAAAGAGTTTAGAAAAGTGTGCATACCTTGAGTAAAAGTTTGGAAGGTTTATATAGGCATTAGGAGGAGTCATCGCGAGACCCAGATAATATGCCTAAATAACGGGCTTCAATAATAGGCTTACTGTATTAGATTTAATTGAGGCCCAATTTTGTTATGGCCATAACAATATCCATTCCAAATCTGTTAATGAATGTCCAATTTATTTAGTTTAAATTTAGTTCAACAAAAATTTATGCAAACAATAAAATTTTTACATATGGACGAGTAAAAAAATTTTAGTAAACATTACAATAGCAAAAATGTATTTTTTTCTTTTATCACAAAAAAATGGTTTTTATAAATTTTTTAATTTACAGATTTGAATTGGTTTGACAAAATTTATAGCTTGGATTTTTTTTATCACAATAAATTAGTTATTAGACTAATCTCATGAACAAGTATGATGTTACGGAATTGATGCAAAATAAGGTTCATTATTTGGTGGATGTGCATATTGAAACAGTACGTTTATTCACGAACAAAATGTTTATAAAATTTATTTTTAATAAGGGTCATATTCCGTGTTAGAGCGGGTGTGTAAAATAAAAATGAATATTTTAAATTTGAAGAGGAGGTCTCTAAAAAAGGTTTAATTGTAATTGGCCTCTAGATTTGACTTGCGGAACTTTGAAGAAAAAATAAAAAGAATTGGTAATTGAACACACTGTTCCTTGTTAAGCACCTAATATATACTACAACTTTGTTTCAATCTAAATCTAAACCTTAAGCATTTTGGGATTCACCTTGTCCTAAAAATTGGCCAAAGACGAAGAAAAACATGGAGAAAAGTGTTGTATGTTGATAAAAATATTATTTTCAGATTGCATTACTTGACATTAATGCCTATTTGAATGAAGAAAAGAATGTTTGAACCGGAACACTTTCTCAAGAATCATGCCTATTTACTATCCTGTGCTCAATTTTCAAATTAGTAATCACGCCTTGTTAAAAAAAACACACATCTTCAAATCAATATTTGTGTTTGAGTATTAGCCTAGGGGTAAAATGCATCTTGTGTTCAAGAATCACCAATGGCCAAATTAATAGCCGTTGAGTGTGCAAACAAAGTCTCACATTGGCTAGACATGGGAAAGATCATGGGTAGGTAAGTTAGGTGGCCAACTCTTATGTTAGGTGGCGAACTCATGTGAAGGTGTGTGGAGGTAGGTACCTCCCGTAAGAGGTAGGTGACCAACCCAATGTTAGGTGAATAACTAACCCAACATGTAGAAAATGTGAAGCAGAATCCTTCTATAAATAGAGGACGATTCTGCAGAGTTTAATGAATCTTGAGAGAATCCAAAACCAGAGAGTTTTGGAAGGAAAAGAGCCAGAGAGCTCCAAGAAATCTAGAGAATCTAAAACCAGAGAGTTTTGGGAGGAAGAGAGCGAGAGAGCTCCAAGAAATCCAGAGAGATTCCAAAACCAGAGAGTTTTGAGTGGTAGTGAGCCAGAGAGCTCTAGGAAAGTGTGTTAAGAGAGCTTTTTGTATAATTCTTGTATTCAAATTTTCTCTATAAATAAGAGTTATTTTTCTCCTAGAATCTGTCCTGAGTGTTCATTGCATTCCACCAGAGCCCAGGTCCAGACTTAGTCAGGAGAATACGTGATAAAAATTCTCAAAGTGCCAAACAAAGGTGGTAGGCCCCCGGATCCGTGGTTGAGCTCTATTTGATAACTTGATAGAGCAAGCTCTCGAGGTAGCCAAGGCCTCGATGAAACATATGGATGGATGATCGTTTGAGGAGAGTGACACATCCAAAAAAGGGATTGTCTCCCAAGTATAGGACTGTCGAAGTAATAAACTCGGTGAGACCGGGTTTGATCCACGAGGAAGGGAATTTAAGCGCTAAAACTATAAGCAAGCAAATATGATATGGATGATTCAAAGAGATGACAAGATAGCATGAATAAATATAAGTAAAGAACAAGTTGATAAACAATAAATGAGAATAATTTAAACACAAGAAAAATTAACACAATAATAATGAAAGCTAAGGTTAGTGGATCCATCTTTGATATATCGAATAACGATAAGTAGCCCTTTTTGTAATATGAATTATATTTTGTTTCATTACCAATATTTATACCACTTCTTGCAAATGGGTTCAAGCATCTAGTGTGCTAATTACCATATGTCTATAACAAATCAAGGTTCCTAACTAGATTCGTGTTGGTAAGGAAGAACCATACAATATCTAGAAAGGATCAAAGCATTTGATGTGCCAAGGATTGTCGACAATGGATCAAGACCTCCACTTTATGAGTGGTGTCAAGATTGATTAAGCAAATAAATATAAATCATATAAAATAAACAACACAAGATTATGATTATTAAGCACATATCAAAGGGTTAAATAATCCTTACTCTCATATCAAGGGTTTCACCCTTTCACCTTAGCAAAAGAGAAATTAGAAAGACATTATAAAAGAAAGAAAGCAAATTGCAAGAAAAGGAGGATTTATTAATAGCATAAAAACACAAGAGAGAAACACAATACAAGATCCCAGCCAAGGCCAAGATGCCCTAATAGGTCACAAGGCACCTCTATTTATAGATACATTCAGGGGCAAACTTGTCAAAGTACAAAGGAATAATTGTTAAATATTAGATGTACCAACTTTGACAATTGGGAAAATTAGGTAAACCGACTTTGACCACTGATTTTGGCATTGAATTATCGAGAATTTAATCATATATCTTCATGAAAGTAGTAGATATTTCTCTCAGCTTTCTAAAACATCTTAATTCATATGATTTTGATACGTATCTTGAGAGATATGATCAAACTACTGAGGTGGTCAGGCTGGGCCAAAACTGCAGATGGATTCACTTCATGCCCATTTTTGTCAACTAAGAGCCCGAGTTTGATGATGCTTGTGAAATACAATCTTGTAGATAATTTAATCAGCTTTCAAAAACATTAAGATTTGTACCATTCTGATCTATAAATAAAAAGTTACGCCAATTTTACTGAATCTGTAATAAAACCAAAATTAAGAGAAAGTTAATTCCAAAGATGCAAAGGCTACAAATATGCTTAAGTTGAAGAATTTAATGACACTATTAATGCAATATGATGAATTAAGCTCTTATTAAGCATACATATTTAAGTATTCATCACACCCCCAACTAGCTTATTGCTAGTCCCTAGCAATCAAAACGTTATTATTTATAAGTGATTTATAGAATTTTACATCCAAGGTGGTCATTATTGCACTCTTCTTATTTTTATCCAAATAAACAAACTCTCAACCGATTTTTTTTTTTAAATAACTTATGTATCCTTCAGTCAAGATATCAACAAACCTTCTTTTTGTACTCAGTCAACACATGACTATAAGGCTTATTAGAAACAAGCCATATCGATTCTGATATTTGTTAAGGCTAACAACCTTAGGTAGGGGACATTCATTCATCAATTTTTTTTGTATATATATATATATATATATTCTCCTCTTTTTTTTTTTTTGCAAGAATGCATCTTTAATCCATGTAGCGAGCCTTAGGCTAATGACTCCTAGACCAGTTGGCCTTAGGGCATTAGGTGTTAAGATACCCCTATGAGCTTAACGACTCGAGTTGCCGATGCTTTATTTTTGCTTTCATCAATTTTTTTTTTTTTGAACTTTCCCCTTCCTTATATTGTTATCCTAAATAAAATAAAAGAACTCAAATATTGCAACATTTCATTTTGCAACCCACAATCATGCATCAAGGTATATGTGTGTGTGTGTGAAGAAAGGGTCATGAATACTTGCTTAACGAGTACATAAGACACAGTTTATTAAATGATAAGGTTGTGAGAGTTCATAGATTTGAATAATTCAAAGTGAAATGAATAAGACCTCCTTGCTATAAAATTCAAAAATTAAAACTAAATAATATCGAGTTAGCTAAAATGAGTTTGCAAAATCAAAACAAAATGACAAATTGGTTAGAATGGGTTTCAAGAGTTCAAACTGGCCCTCTTTACTCTGCCATTCCTGACTCAGAATGCGTCTCAAGAGGATTTGAACTCCTTACACCGCACTCTGAATCTAATTACTAACTCGCTTTTTTTTTTTTAAGAAAAAGAAAATTCAAGACACACTTATGTCTACTAACTTTCCCCCCCAACCAAATGAAACATTGTCCTCAATGTTTAACTATAGAGAGATAAAGTATAGGAGACATTACCTGAAGCTTTTGTTATTCAAGAGACATGACCTGAAAGACTCATAAAATAAAATACTAAAAATAAAATGCTAAAAATAAAATAAAATAAAAGACAAGAAAAAATTACAAACAGAGATTCAGATCCAATTTGCACTTTTTGTTTTGCCCTCCTAACCAATTAATTTGAGTACTAGCTGGGTCAGGTTCATACTCAACTGCTTATAATTTGTTAAGTAACTTACCAGCAAAAGTGGCAGAAACAAGGATCTGTCTCGCCGAATGAGGGATAAAATTTTGTTCCACAACTGTATCAACAAAACTTATTAAAGGATCAAAGAAATTTTTGACATTCAACAAACCTATGGGTTTTTTATGGAGATTCAGTTGGGCCTAAGAGGAAATTTGAAAAATTTCTTCAAGAGTACCAAAGCTACCTAGTAAAGCAATAAAGGCATCTGAATTGATAAGCATATGTGCCATGCATTCATACATAGAGGAGACCTGTAACTCCTTCCCAACCGTTTTTCCAACGACGCTTTCTGCAGCCAAAGCTTTAAGAATAACTCCTAAAACTTGACTACCTCCTACATGTGTAGCTGTTGACACACAACCCATTAACCTGATGCTACCTCCCCTATAAACCACATGAATCTTTCTTTCAGCCAGTAGCCTACCAGGATAATTTGCTACCTTGACAAACTCTTCACTTTTACCCTGTTGAGATCCAAAGAATATACATATCCTTTGGATTCGACGTTTTGAAGTTTTCTCCATGTCTATGCAACTCTCTAACTATGTGTGAAGAAGAGAACAAGAGATGTGGTATTTATGCAGTGCAAAAAGGTATGCTAATGATGACATCTATATAGGTAGCTCGGTTGTTTGTTGAAAAAGTTGACAATAATGCATAAAAATTAAAAAAAAAAAAGATGATGAAATAAGACAACATAAGTCAAACAAAAGATACAAATTCAAAATGGCAGCTATGAGGCATTAAAATTCAAAAATGATGGCACGCATGCATATGTATAGGTAGTTGTGATTGTGGCTCACATCTTCCTCTGGTTTTACGTCTAGAAACAGCTTAAACACTTTCTATGAGTTGGGGATATGCTTCCCATCCAGTTTTCTTATAAACTGGTAAACAGGGTCATTTTGAGTCAAATTCCCAAGACTATAGCGTTCTTGCTCATCTCGAAATTGTGTCCACAATTGAAAAATTTCATGTTGCACAAGTCCACAAGAATGCGTCTCAAGAGTCACTCGGATATCATCCAAAGACTCCTTACTCAGTCCATTCTTGATGAACTATAGTTTATCGTCTCTATTATTAGACAAATATGCCAAGGAGCGGCAACGCTGGTTACAAGTCTATCTTACACATTTGTGACAAACTTGTAACCTTTTCGCTCTTCGCTTTTTGGCGTAAAAGCTTTTTCCCAAACTTGGCATGTAAGGAACAAGATTATTTGAAAAATCGTAAGAAAATCGAACCTTGGCTTCAATTAACCATCTTACATCAGCAAGAATACCCTTACACATCAACATCCTTGGTCTTTCTACACGAGCTTTGTAAATTTTAAGCAAATCATTATGAGGAAGAGAGGGAAAATGTTTGTGTAGTTTTGAGAGAATGGTATGCATGTGAAAAAAAATGAGAGAGAAGAAAGGAAAATGAATGCAAGGTGAGCAATAGTTTTTAGGGAACTAAAAAACCGACTTTAAAAGCCACAGAGTACCGTATCCGCCACTTGACTAAGAAAAATCAATCCTTAAAAAGGATCGATTAAAGCAATAGACTCTTCATTTTGGTCAAAATTTTCAAAGAATGGTTTTAACCGTTGTCCATTAACTTTAAACATATTACCATTCTTTGGGTTCTCAATTTCAACTACTCCATGAGGGAAAAAATTTTTAACAATGAAAGGCCCAGTCGAACGAGACCGAAGTTTACCAGAAAACAAGGCAATCTTGAATAATACAAAAGAACTTTTTATGAAGGTTTAAAAGATTTTCTAACAATGAATTTCTCATGACAAACCTTCATTTTTTCTTTGTAGATTTTAGAATTTTTATAAGCCTAATTCCTGATTTCTTCAAGTTCACTTAGTTGGAGTTTACGTAACTTGCAAGCATCATTCAAATTTGTCTTAAATGCTTTAATGGCCCAATAAGCTTTATGCTCAATTTCCACAGGCAAGTGACAAGGTTTTCCATAAACTAATCTATAAGGAGACATTTCGAATGATGTTTTGAAAGCAGTTCGGTAACCTCAAAGTGCATCATTGAGTCTTAAAGACCAATCTTTACGATTTGGGTTAACCTTTTTTTCTAAGATCTGTTTTATCTCCCTATTAGCTAATTCAACTTGTCCACTTGTTTGCGGGTGATAAGGTGTAGAAATTTTATGAGTTATTCCATATTTCTTCATTAAAGTTTCAAATGGTTTGTTATAAAAATGTGTATCCCCATCACTCATAATGGCTCAAGGAATTCCAAATCTACACAAGATATTCTCTTTCAAGAATTTGATAACTATTTTGTGATCATTGTTTCGACATGGAATTGCCTCGACCCATTTTGAAACATAATCTACTACAACAAGAATGTACACAAAACCAAATGATGGTGGAAAAGGTCCCATAAAATCAATACCCCAACAGTCAAAAAAATTTCACAACAAGAATGGGATTCAAAGGCATCATGTTTCTTTTTGAAATGGATCCCAATTTTTGACAATTTTTACACGTTTTGCAAAATGCATGTGCATCTTTAAATAAGGTGGGTCAATAAAATCCATATTGCAAGATTTTGGCAGTTATTTTTTTAGATAAAAAATGTCCTCCACGTGCTTCAGAATGACAAAAATTAATAACACTACTTACCTCATTGTCGGGTATGCATCTTCTAATTATTTGATCCGGACAATATTTGAATAGGTATGGGTCATCCTAATAAAAATTTTTTACCTCGGTCAAAAACTTCCTTTTGTCTTAAGCATTCCAATGAGGTGGCATTTTTTCTGTTGCAAGAAAGTTTACAATGTTAGCAAACTAAGGTACAGCAGCAACGATAAATAAAAATTCATCAGGAAAAAAATCATTGATAGGTGAAGTTTCAATTAATGTCTCTGTCGTTAGTCTTGAAAGATGATCTGTAACGACATTTTTGACTCTTTTATCATCCTTTATTGTGATGTTGAATTCTTAGAGCAATAAGATCCACCGTATCAATCTAGGTTTTGCATCTTGTTTAGACATTAAATATCTCACAGCTGTATAGTCAGTGTAAACAATCGTTGGAGAACTAATTAAATAAGATCGAAATTTGTCCAATGCAAATACTACTGCAAGTAATTCTTTTTCAGTTGTTGTGTAAATCATTTGTGCATCATTTAAAATCCTACTCGCATAGTATATCACATATGGCTTACCTTCTTTTCTTTGTCCTAAGACAACACCAACGGCATAGTCACTTGCATCACACATCAATTCAAAAGGCAAGGACCAATCAGGAGATTGCATAATTGGAGTAGTTGTTAAAAGTCCAATTAATTTATCAAAGGCATTTTGACATTCTTGAGTCCATTCAAATGAAGTGTCTTTTATTAAGAGGTTACAAAGAGGTTTAGATATAGCACTGAAATTTCTTATGAACCTCCTATAAAATCCAGCATGTCCTAAGAATGAACGAACCTCTTTGACTGTTTTTTGTGGAGGTAAATGGGAAATTAATTCCACTTTTGCTTTGTCCACTTCAATTCCCTTAGAAGACACCACATGACCTAAGACAATTCCCGAAAGTGACCATATAATGACATTTTTCCCAATTCAAAATAAGACCTTTTTCTACACACCTTTTTAGGACTTTTTCTAAGTTTTCAAGACAATTATCAAAAGAGTTTCCAAAGACAGTTAAATCATCCATAAAAACTTCTAAACAATGCTCAACCATATCACTGAAAATGCTTAACATGCATCTTTGAAAAGTGGCTGGGGCATTACAAAGTCCAAAAAGCATTCTCCTAAATGCAAAAGTACCGGAGGGGCATGTGAATGCAGTCTTTTCTTGGTCTTCAAGTGCAATAGAAATTTGATAATAGCTTGATGCCACAGCCCGCCCAATTTGCTTGCTAGAGTGGCCCAAAATGTGCACAAAGGCTTGGCCCGATTTCTAGAAGACATGCAATCCAAGCCTATTTTCTAGAAACTCTAGCAAGTCAAGGGTAGTTCACCTACCACATGTAAATATCTAGATATTTTGGTAGACTATTCTAGATGCTTAATTGTGACCGTTGGATGTAATAAATCTTAACCATTCATTTGGGAGGTGGATTAGTATAAATACCCCTCCATGGCTCATTTGTAAGACACCAAGCAAATATAATACAAAGCATTGTAATAGTTCTCTTGTATAATACAAAGCTCTTTTGCATTTGCAACACCTGCCTCTAAGATCCTCTCTTCTCTTCTAGCCTCTAAAGCTCTTAAGCTCAACAGTCCTAACTTCTTCTTGAGCGAGAAGCAAACTACAAGGTTTACTTAGCAACTTTCGGGTTCAAGTTGCCTAAGTGCTACACGAGCAGCTGCGCAAAACTCTAAGCTCGTGACAGTTGGTATCAGAGCACGGTTCGAGCACAAGAGCAAATGGCATCCGACATTGAGATGAATATAGAGGAGCAAGTTCGCGGACGTGAGGAACAACCTCAACCTCAACCACGCCCACAAGGAAAACGAGGTAAGTCCAAAGCTCCCTCCTCGAAATCCTTAGAGCCTCGTGTTGCTAGCATAGAGCAATCTCTTTCGAGTATGGACAATGCTATCGAGGGCCTCTCCGATCGTCTCGAAGGCCTAGAGACGGATTATGGATAGATCACCCAAGTAACAAAGTCCACAATACTCGAGTTTAGTGAAAATCTCACACGAGAGCTCGCTAGCTTACGAAGCTTTGTGGAGCGTGAATTGCGGGCAATCCGTGCGGAAATGGAGGAATCACACACGGAATGGGAGAAGCACCATTGCCAACGTGCTAGCCCCTCCTACTCAAGTCCTAGTGGGATAAGCAACATGCAAGTGCCAACTCTCGCCACATACCATGGCACTTACAACGCCACGGAAGTAGAAAACTTCCTATTCAGCTTGGAGCAATATTTTGAGGCGAAAGGTGTCTATGATGATGCTTCGAGAATAGGCATTGCGCCTACTTTCCTTCGTGATGCAGCCCAATTGATGTTTACGACGCGGGCAAAGGCATCGTCGTCCTTTGCACATGGGAGGACTTTAAGAGAGAGCTACGGAAGCATTTCTCTCCAAGCAATGCGGAAAAGGAGGCAAGGGGTCGCCTCCGCCGTTTGAAGCAAAGTGGCACCATTCGCGAGTACATCAAAGACTTCACCACAATCATCCTTGAAATTGAAGGTATGTTCGAAAAAGACTCCCTCTTCTACTTCCTTGATGGGTTAAAAGATTGGGCAAGGGTTGAGCTTGAGAGGCGTGGCGTACAAAACCTTGATGATGCCATAGCCATAGCTAAATCTCTCGTCGACTACACATCCCAATCGAAGGAAAGAAAGCCCAACCATGGCAAAGGTGGGGGAGAGCGAAACGCCAAGAAAGGATATGACCGAAGGGATGGTGGTGCACACAAGGCTTTCGGAGGGGATAAATGAGACACACCTAACAAAGGTAAGTTCGAAGCCCCTAAATCTAAAAGTCCTTGTTTTATATGTGATGGTCCTCATTGGGTTCGGGATTGCCCAAAGAGGAAGACTCTTAACGCCTTTGCCGCTCAACATAAGGGCGTAAACAATGAAGAGCCATAAGCGGGGATGGGTTCTCTCCGCACGATTGGCGCACTCAAAAGACCCACACCTATGCAAAAGGGTCTTATGTATGTGAGCGCCACAATCAATGGCAAAGACGTGCATGCGATGCTTGACACGGGAGCCATGCACAACTTTATTTCGGAAGATGAGGCCAAGTGGCTAGGCCTCAAATACACCAACGGAGGTGGCACCATCAAGGTGGTAAACTCACCCGCCAAGGCAATCTTGGGAGTGCCCAAGGCAACGACAGTACAACTTGGCACATGGAACGGTAAGCTTGATTTCTCCATTGTTCCCATGGATGACTTTCAAGTAGTGCTTGGCATGGAATTCTTCAACCAAATCCATGATTTCCCCATACCATCTTCCAACTCCCTCAACATACTCGATAGGAGCCATTCACGCATGGTGATGGCGGAGCGTGCAATGAAAGTTGAAGGCAAAATGCTCTCCACACTACAATTCAAACGGGGAATGAAGAAGGATCCAAGTTTCCTTGCCACTGTTCGAGAACTAAACGATGGAGAGGACGTTGCCATTGCCAAAGACCCAACGCCAAGGCAAATCCAAGCCATCCTTGAGAAATACAAGGATGTCATGCCCTAAGAACTTCCAAAGAAGTTGCCTCCACGACGGGAAGTGGATCATGAGATCGAGTTGTAGCCCGGTGCAAAACCTCCAGCCATGGCGCCTTACCGCATGGCGCCACCCGAACTTGCGGAGTTGAAGAAGCAACTCCAAGATTTACTTGATGCGGGATACATCCAGCCCTCCAAAGCTTCATACGGTGCACCCGTCCTCTTCCAAAAGAAGAAGGATGGATCCCTCCGCATGTGCATCGACTATCGGGCACTCAACAAGATCACAATCAAGAACAAGTACCCGATTCCACTCATTGGAAGTTGTTCGATCAACTTGGAAAGTCTCGATACTTCACAAAGCTTGACTTAAGGTCGAGGTAATACCAAGTGTGCATGTCAAAGGTGATGAACCAAAGACCGCATGCGTAACAAGGTATGGTGCTTATGAATTCTTAGTCATGCCATTCGGCCTCACCAATGCACCTGCCATATTTTGCACCCTCATGAACAAGTTATTCCATCCATATCTCGATCAGTTTGTGGTGGTATACTTGGATGATATTGTGGTCTATAGCACTACTCTTGAAGAGCACGTGCAACACCTCCAACAAGTCTTCCAAGTGCTACGCGATAATGAACTCTACGTCAAGAATGAGAAATGTTCATTTGCCCAACGAGAGGTAGAGTTTCTTGGCCATCGGATACGAGATGGAAAGCTCATGATGGACAAGGCAAAGGTGAAGGCCATACAAGAATGGGAGCCTCCAACCAAAGTACCGGAGCTTAAATCCTTTCTTGGGTTGGTTAATTATTATCGGCGGTTTATCATGGGCTACTCAGCCAAGGCCGCCCCTCTCACGGATCTTCTCAAGAAGAACCACTCATGGCACTGGTCTGAAAAGTGCCAACGTGCCTTCGAGGAGCTAAAGAAGGCCATATGTGAAGAACCGGTGTTGGTGCTACCCGACCACACCAAGCCCTTTGAATTACACACGGACGCCTCAGACTTTGCCATAAGGGGAGTTCTCATGCAAGAAGGGCATCCTATTGCATATGAGAGTCGCAAGCTCAATGATACAGAGCGGCGATATACGGTCCAAGAGAAGGAGATGACCGCCATCATCCATTGCCTACGGGTTTGGCGACATTACTTGCTTGGTTTCCACTTTGTCATCAAAACTGACAACGTGGCAACAAGCTACTTTCAAACTCAAAAGAAGCTTAGCCCCAAGCAAGCAAGATGGCAAGATTTCTTGGCCGAGTTCGACTATAAGCTCGAGTATAAAGCAGGCAAGGCAAACGTTGTGGCCGATGCCCTAAGTCGCAAGGCGGAACTTGCCACCCTAAGTGCAAGTCGTCCATAAAGTGTGCTCATTGACCGTATCAAACAAGGCCTAGAGCACGATCCCTTAGCCAAGAATCTCTTAAAGTTGGCAAGTGAGGGGAAGACACGATGCTTTTGGCTTGATAAAGGCCTACTCCTCACAATCGGGAATCGCTTATTCGTGCCAAGGTATGGAAACTTGTGAAAGGAAATCATCAAGGAGTGCCATGATTCCAAGTGGGCTGGTCACCCATGTATGGCAAGAACCCTTGCACTTGTGCAAGATTCCTATTATTGGCCCCAAATGTGGGAAGATGTGGAAGGCTATGTGAGAACTTGCCTTGTGTGCCAACAAGACATGGTTGAGCACCAACGTCCAGCGGGGTTGCTTGAACCCCTACCAATTGCGGAAAGGCCATGGCAAAGCGTGTCGATGGACTTCATCGTGGCCTTACCAAAATCCGAAGGGTATGGAAGCATCATGGTGGTAGTCGATCACTTTAGCAAATATGCCACCTTCATACCTATCTCCACGGATTGCATTACGGACGAAGCCGCTCGAGCATTTCTTAAGCACATAGTGAAGCTATGGGGAGTTCCACAAACATGATTGGGCAAAGTTGCTTGATGTTGCCCAATTCTCTTATAACCTCCAAAGGAGCGAGGCAACGGGCAAGAGTCCCTTCGAAATTGTGACAGGACAACAACCCATGACTCCATATGCCATAGCCTCGACATATGGAGGGAAGAGTCCCGCGGCCTACAAGCTTGCAAAGGAGTGGCATGAACAAGCCGACATCACAAGAGCATGCTTGGATAAGACCGCCAAAAAGATAAAGAAGTGGGCGGATACAAAGAGACGGCACCTCACATTTCAAGAGAGGGACTTGGTACTCGTTAAGCTCCTACCCCAACAATTCAAATCACTTCGCAAAGTGCACAAGGGGCTGGTGCGGGAATACAAGGGTCCTTTCCCAATTATCAAACGAGTGGGTGAAGTCTCTTACAAGGTACGCTTGCCCCCTAACCTCAAGATCCATCCGGTCTTCCATGTGAGCTTCCTCAAGCCCTATCATGAGGACAAGGAGGATCCAAGTCGAAGCGAGTCCAAACGAACACCCACAGCCATCGTCACCTCATTCGACAAGGACGTGGAGTACATCCTTGCAGATCGAGTGATTCGAAGGAGAGGAGTTCCACCATACACCGAATACTTGGTGAAGTGGAAAAACCTTTCGGACAGCGAGGCGAGTTGGGAACGCGAAGATCTCTTGTGGCAATTTGGTGAGCACATCCAACGCTACAAGAACGAGAGTGCGCCGAGGACGTCGCGGAAATAGGTGGGGGAGGATGTCACAGTCCGCCCAATTTGCTTGCTAGAGTGGCCCAAAATGTGCACAAAGGCTTGGCCCGATTTCTAGAAGACATGCAATCCAAGCCCATTTTCTAGAAACTCTAGCAAGTCAAGGGTAGTTCACCTACCACATGTAAATATCTAGATATTTTGGTAGGCTATTCTAGATGCTTAATTGTGACCGTCGGATGTAATAAATCTTAGCCATTCATTTGGGAGGTAGATTAGTATAAATAGCCCTCCATGGCTCATTTGTAAGACACCAACCAAATACAATACAAAGCATTGTAAGAGTTCTCTTGTGTAATAAAAGCTCTTTTGCATTTGCAACACTTGCCTCTAAGATCCTCTCTTCTCTTCTAGCCTCTAAAGCTCTTAAGCTCAACGGTCCTAACTTCTCCTTGAGCGAGAAGCAAACTACAAGGCTTACTTAGCAACTTTCGGGTTCAAGTTGCCTAAGTGTCGCACGAGCAGCTGCGCAAAACTCTAAGCTCGTGACACTGAGTATTCATCAAGAAAGCAGTAGTAGGGGTACCCTGCTACTCTTTCAAGAATTTGGTCAAGGAAAGGTAAGCGAAAATGGTCTTTTCTAGTGACAGCATTTAATTTTCTATAATCAATGCACATCCTGCAACTAGATGAGACTCGAGTTGGCAATGATTCACCCTTTTCATTTTTAACTATTGTAATGCCAAATTTCTTAGGTACTACTTGTGTAGGGCTTACCCACATGCTATTAGAAATAGGGTAGATAATTCCCATACCAAGTAGTTTAAGAACTTCAGCCCTAATAACCTCTTTCATATGTGGATTCAATCTTCTTTGAGGTTGTTAGGATGTTTTGGCATTTTCCTCTAAATGTATTCTATGTGTGCAAATTAAAGGGTTAATGCCTTTTATATCTTTTAAAGTCCACCCGATTGCATTTTTATGCCTTTTAAGCACTTTTATCAACTTACCTTGTTGCTCGCATGGGAGGGATGAAGAAATTACCATTGGATATGTCTGATTCTCCCCGAGATATGCATATTTCAGTCCTTCAGGTAAGGGCTTTAGTTCTAACTTGGAAGCTTCCTCTTCCTTGCTTTCATTCATTTGCCCCAATTCTTCGAATCTTGGTTTTGAGCCTTTTTCCATCACCTGTGCACAGTCCAAGAAAGAACATATATCAGAAAGATCAGACTTTAGTTCCATACTTGATTCTAATGAATTCACTAAACAAGTTTCCAGAGGGTTAGAAGGACTCCCTTTTTGGATGTAATCTTCCACAATAGTTTCGATCATATTAGCCTCCTCAATTTCATTTTCTTCTTCATGTGGTTGTTTGCACATATTAAAATCATTAAGTTCCAATGTCATGTTCCCAAATGATAGTTTCATGACTCCAGTCCTGTAATTAATCAAAGCATTAGAGGTAGCTAGAAATGGACGCCCTAAAATGATAGGAATTGAATTACATACTTTCACTAGTTGTGTATCCAAGACGATAAAATCCACTGGATAAATTAATTTATCAACTTGAGCTAACACATCTTCTACTACTCCTCTTGGTACTTTAATTGATCTATCAGCAAGCAAAAGAGTCACAGAAGTCGGTTTTAACTCACCTAGATTGAGTTTCTGAAAAACCGAATATGGAAGCAAATTCACACTATCACCAAGATCAAGTAAAGCTTGTTCAATTTTATGGTCTCTAATAACACATGAAATTGTAGGACAACCTGGATCCATATATTTCACTATATTATTGTTTTGAAGAATAGAACTTACTTACTCGGCTAGAAAGGCATTCTTTTTCACATTCAATTTCCTTTTCACAGTGCACAAGTCTTTCAAAAATTTTGCATAAGAAGGTACCTGTTTGATCACATCAAGTAAGGGAATGTTTATCTTTACCTGTTTGAAAATTACAAAGATTTCAAAATTATGAGTTGGCTTCTTTTGTGTAGCTAGTGCTTGAGGAAATTGAGACACAGATAAGGATTTGGTTTCTTCTTCGCTAGGTGTTGGTTTGGCAACCTCTTCCTGTCCCTTAGAGATCGATTTTTCTTCTTTCTCACAAGGGTTAGGAATGTGTTTTTCAACAACCTTGCCATTGCGAAGGATTATGACTGATTTGGCTTGGTCAAAATAATGGTTATTTGAACTCCCTGCATTTGCGTTAGATTGATCTTTGGGGTTTTGCAATGTTTGAGAAGGAAATTTTTCCTTCTCTTGGAAGCTAAATGTAGATGCAAATTTTGCAAGAGTGTCTAACAAATTTGCTAATGTTTGAGCAGTTTGACTATTGAAAGTCTCTTGCTTTGTAATGAATGAATGCAATGTTTCTTTAAGGTCATTCTTAGGTGGAGGAGCATATGCATGATCATGAGAATTTTCAAAATTTTGTCGTGTTTGAAAGGGGACTTTTGAAGATTGTGCATGATTATCATTTTTTCAACTAAAATCTGGATGATTTCTCTAACCGGGATTGTAGATTTATGAATATGGATTGTGATTTGGCCTTTTGAAAGTGTTCAAGGCATTGGCTTATTCATGGAAACATTCCCTAAAGGCAAGCAAAGTTAGGCAATCATCAGTAGAATGGTCATTATCATTACAAATGTTACAGATATTTTCTTGAATAGAATTCAATTGATCACTCTTTTTCATCTCTAAAGCCTCGACTTTTCTAGCTAGGGATGCATATTTGGCTTGAAGGTCATGGTCTTCCCTAAGGTTGTAAATGCCTCTATTGGATGTCGAGGTTAGGGCCTTGCTTGGTACCTCATAGGTGCCAGCAGTGTCCAAATTTTGTGCCTTTTCTACCAAGGAATCTAGGTAGTCAATTGCTTTCTCAAGGTCTTTACCTCCAAATTCTCCATTACACATTAATTCTACTAGTTGCCTAACTTTAGGTGTTAACCCTTCATAGAAGTGTGTAACTATTCTCTAAGTTTCAAAACTATGGTGAGGACAGGTGTTAGGTAGTTCCTTATACCTATCCCAACATTGGTGAAAGGTTTTCCCATATTTTTTAGTGAAATTGAAAATTTGTCTTTTAAGAAAATTTGTTTTATGGGTAGAAAATTTTTTTTCAAAAATTATTGTTTCATCTCATCCCATGAACTGATGGAATTCGATCTCAAATTTTGTAGCCATGTTCTAGCTTTATCTTTTAAAGAAAAAGGAAAAAGCTTTAATCCAATGGTGCTTATGCTGCAATTTGAGTTACTGTAGGAGTTACACACCTCTTCAAAGATTTTTAAATGTGAATATGGGTTCTCCATATCAAGGCCATGAAAGGTGGGTAGAAGTCGAACAAAACTTGGTTTGAAATTGAAATAGATTGAATCAGGAGGAGAAACTACACAAGATGGTGCACTAGTCCTTACCGGATTCATGTAATCTCTGAGGGTTCTTGGTTGGTTTTGATCATTTTGTTAGGAACGGTTGTCCCCTTCTTCCGTGAACCTTTCCACAAGATTGTCGGCCATGTTTTCTAAGGAAAATGATGTTTTTTTAAGAAGTCTACCACTAGATTTTCGTGACCAAATTTACATGCAAGAAAGAGAGAAGAAAAGATGAACACACAACAAAGCAAAATATTAAGATCTAAAATGAGAGAAGAGAATACTTACAATTTTGCCACTAATTTTTACCTTCCCCGACAACGGTGTCAAAAACTTGACACATCCAAAAAGGGGATTGTCTCCCAAGTATAGGAGTGTTGAAGTAATAAACCCGGTGAGACCGGGATCGATCGACGAGGAAAAGAATTTTAGCACTACAAACTATAAGTAAGCAAATATGATATGGATGGTTCAAAGAAATGACAAGATAGTATCAACAAATATAAGTAAAGAACAAGTTGATAAACAATAAATGAGAATAATCTAAACACAAGAGAAATTAACACAATAATAATGAAAGCTAAGGTTAGGGGATCCGCCTTTGATATATTGAATAAGGATAAGTAGCCCTTTTTGTTATATGAATTATATTTGTTTTGTTACCAATATTTATACCACTTCTTGTAAATGGGTTCAAGCATCCAATGTGTCAATCATCATATGTCTACAACAAATCAAGGTTCCTAATTAGATTCATGCTGGTAAGGAAGAATCATACAACATCTAGAAAGGATCCAAGCATTTGATGTGCCAAGAATTGTCGATAATGGATCAAGACCTCCACTTTACGAGTGGTGTCAAGATTGATTAAGCAAATAAATATAAATCATATAAAATAAACAACACAAGATTATGATTATTAAGCATATATCAAAGGGTTAAAGAATCCTTACTCTCATATCAAGGGTTTCACCCTTTCACCTTAGTAAGAGAGAAATTAGAAAGACATTATAAAAGAAAGAAAACAAATTGTAAGAAAAAGAGGATTTATTAATAGCATAAAAACACAAGAGAGAAACACAATACAAAATCCTAGCCAAGGCCAAGATGCCCTAATGAGTCACAAGGCACCTCTAATTATAGATACATTCAGAGGCAAACTTGTCAAATTACAAAGGAATAATTGTTAAATATTAGATGCACCAACTTTGACAATTGGGGTAATTAGGTGAACTGAATTTGACCACCAATTTTAACATTTAATTATTGAGACTTTTAATCACATGTCTTCATGAAAGTCGTAGATATTTCTCTCAGCTTTTTAGAACATCTTGATTCATACGATTTGGATACGTATCTTAAAAGATATGGTCAAAATACTGAGGCATGGTCAGGCTGGGCCGAAACTGCAAATGGGTTCACTTCAAGCCCATTTTTGGTCCACTAAAAGCCCGAATTTGATGATACTTGTGAAATACAATCTTGTGGATAATTTAATCAGCTTTCCAAAACATTAAGATTTCCACCATTACAATCTATAAATAGAAACTTATGCTAATTTTACTAAACCTGTATCAAAACCAAAATTAAGAGAAAGTTAATTCCAAAGATGCAAGGACTACAAATATGCTTAAGTTGAAGAATTTAATGACACTATTAATGCAATATGATGAATTAAGCTCTTATTAAGCATACATATTTAAGTATTCATCAAGGAGGCTCAGAAAAGGAAAAAGAAAACATACAAAATAGTATGGTCCTTTGTTTGAGGGAGGAAGGGGGAGGGGGGGGGGGGGGGGGGTGGGCATAGTTGGGTGTGCAACCAAAGTCCCACATTGGCTAGACATGGGAAAGATCATGGGTAGGTAAATTAGGTGGCCAACTCTTGTGTTAGGTGGCCAACTCTTGTGAAGGTAGGTGGAGATAGGCACCTCCCATGAGAGGTAGGTGACCAACCTAATGTTAGGTGAAAAACTCACCTAACATGTAGAAAATGTGAGGCAGAATCCTCCTATAAATAGAGGACGATTCTGTAGAGTTTAATGAATCTTAAGAGAATCCAAAACCAGAGAGTTTGGAAAGGAAGAGAGCCAGAGAGCTCCAAGAAATTCAGAGAATCCAAAACCAGAGAGTTTTGGGAGGAAGAGAGCTAGAGAGCTCCAACAAATCAAGAGAGATTCCAAAACCATAGAGTTTTGAGAGGTAGTGAGCCAGAGAGCTCTAGGAAAGTGTGTTAGGGGAGTTTTCTGTATAATTCTTGTATTCAAATTTTCTCTGTAAATAAGAGTTATTTTTCTCCTAGTATCTGTTCTGAGTGTTCATTGTATCCTAACAAGTGGTATCAGAGCCCAGGCCCAGACTTAGTCAGGAGAATACATGATGAAAATTCTCAGAGTGCCAAACAAAGGTGGTGGGCCCCTGGATCCGTGGTTGAGCTCTATTTGGTAGCTTGATAAAACAAGCTCTCGAGGTAGCCAAGGCCTCGACGAAGCAGACAGATGGATGATTGTTTGAGAGGAGGCTCAGAAAAAGAAAAAAAATACAACATAGTGTGGTCCTTTGTTTGAGGGGGGGATTGTTAGGTGTGCAACCAAAGTCTCACATTGGCTAGACATGGGAAAGATCATGGATAGGTAAGTTAGGTGGCCAACTCTTGTGTTAGGTGGCCAACTCATGTGAAGGTAGGTGGAGGTAGGCACCTCCGATGAGAGGTAGGTGACCAACCCAATGTTGGGTGAACAACTCACCTAACATGTAGAAAATGTGAGGCAGAATTCTCCTATAAATAGAGGACGATTCTGCAGAGTTTAATGAATCCTGAGAGAATCTGAAACCAGAGAGTTTTGGAAGAAAAAGAGCCAGAGAGCTCCAAGAAATCCAGAGAATCCAAAACCAGAGAGTTTTGGGAGGAAGAGAGCTAGAGAGCTCCAAGAATCTAGAAAGACTCCAAAACCAGAGAGTTTTGAGAGGTAGTGAGCCAGAGAGCTCCAGGAAAGTGTGTTAGGGGAGTTTTTTTGTATAATTCTTGTATTCAAATTTTCTCTGTAAATAAGAGTTATTTTTCTTCTGGAATTCGTTCTCAGTGTTCATTGCATCCCAACAATAGTCCTGTGATTTGACAACTAGCATTTGCATTTAAGAGAACTTGGTGGGGTTTCTATTTTGTTGCTACCATCCTTTCCTTATATAGATGCAATGCTGTGCTTGAATGGGATTTAGGCCAAATACCCTCTGCATCATATGATTCCAGTCTTTGTTGAGTGATGGTTTTCTCATTTGGTGAAGTTAGAAGAATAAAACGAAAATGAATAAAATGATTCACCATTTTAGAGGGAAATCAGATTCCTCTTCAACATTTATGTTTAAGGCATTTAAGTTCTTAAGTAGCCAGCATTATTGTGGATGTCAAGGAGATTGGCAAATTACAGTTTTTTTCAGCCACTTGAGAAAAACCAACACTGTATTATTTCTCCTTGCTCTGCTTTTATGCCATGTTATCACCTGCTACAATACCTCAAGAAAGTAAAATATTGCCTTCTGTGAAGAATTGCCTTCTAGAGTTGCAAATGGCTTCAGTAAGTTCTCTTCTTTTTTTTTTTTTTTTTTTTTCAGTGTGAAACTTGAGCACAAGGCAATACCCCTTGGAAGTCAAATATTGCCTTCAGAATTTATTTCCTTTGCAAAGTTGCTGTCGATAGCTAAAGAAACAAATCAAAAGAAGCTAGCTACACATAGGTGACTCTACAATTGGGTAGTGTACTGTATCTTATATGATATTTTCGTTTAATCGATATTGATTTCAAATTTGACTTCCACATCATGCAAATAGGACAATAAGAATGCACTAGATAGATTATGTTAAGTCTCACTAGCGATCATTATATTTTCTTTTTTTTTTTCATGCCATATTTGATGAAATTCTCAAATTTTTCATGCATGTATATGCAATTTGAATGTCAGATTACCACTTGATTCAATCCCAAAAGCTTGGAAGTGATTGTGCGTTGTGTTATTTATATATCTAAACCAATAGAGCTACTTAAAAACTGTCAAAACGTTTATTGCTTCACTTGGAGTAGATTCTGAATTATGAAAAATTTTGCCGTCTGTGCAGTTACCAGAAGACATGCATATCAAATTGTATACGGATGACAGTAGAATTACACCCGTTCTTAAGACTTCCGCAAAACCAATACCGAATACCGTGCAACCCTACTATCATCATTCTGTTTTCAACTCAGGACAGTAAACAAGCATTGGGAACCTGACACTTCGTTCTGTTGTTAAATTCATCTATCAGATTTCCTTGTTGAAACAGAGATATGCATTCCTAGCGGCTCTGTAGTTTTGGGAGGTTATAATGAGGTCAAAAGCTGGAACAGCTTTACCAGCTTTTTCCTTTTTGGATTGTATTATTTTATGCACTCATCAGCTGATTGGATAGAGCTAGGTCGAGTTTTATTAGATTTGGACTTTAATCAATTATTTATATTCGCGTTGAAGCCTTAATTGGATGATTTATTGCACAAAACGAGGAAAAAGATAATTTCTTGATGGATAACCATAGCCAATTTCCTTTCAAGGATTCTTAATCTTACAGAATTTGATATTTAATTATTTCTTCCTCTGCTCAATTATTTTCACAAATTACTTTAATTTGCCGTAATATCAGATTAAGTACAAAGAATTTGAATCTCCTTCTAGTTAAAATTTAGTATATATCTTTGTTCATGTCATTGTAGTTTGTTGGTAGAAAACAGTTAACCGAGACTTAGCATTTGGCTGTGTTGTTGCACAACTAAACACTGATTCTTGGGGAAACTACAAGTATTTAAGTGTTTGGCTAACTTTGTTTTAAAATTGGTTCTCTCAAAAGTTTTTGTTCCCAGAATTTGTTTTTGCAGTAGATTTCAAGAGCAGGTAACAGGCAACTCGACTTAAATGATGATGCCATTGATGGATCTAGGTGGATCTCAACGGCGAGCATGGCTGGTGATGTCGTCGGATGCACCATCCCATTGATGATAGCGACTACACCCCTCTGGCAGCCCCTGTTTACATATTTATTTTTCTATTATTAAATAATAACTCGATAAATGTATTTAATTATATGAATATTATAATTCTAAATAATCTAAAAATATTTTAATATTTTAATATTATAATTTTAAATTAGCTTAAATATTAAAAGTTAATAACCTTTAAAAAAATTGATATATTTTAATATTTATATTGGAAATTTGAATTTTAAGTTCAAGTTTATCACCTAATAAATTTTGGAAAACAAAACAATTTTAGAAATCAATTTTACCGTATACTCTATAGGTTGCAAGATCTCAGAGCATAGATAACAACTGATTTTTCCTTCAAACACTTTTCTACATCAATTTTTTATAGTGCAATTACCCCAAACGAACCCTAGTACAGAGATTGCTGAGAAGATTTTGATCATTGAATTTGTATTTGTGAATTGAAGGCAGGTCCTTCAAGCTTAGCAACGACTAGCTTTTTCACTTATTATAATATACTGTATGGAAGCCGGTTCTTCTCTTCTTTTAACTTCTACCTTGATCTGGTCGCTCTTACTTGTCAGGCTTCCACAAAATGGTTTAGAGCATGCAAGCCACCGTATGTATAAAATTCATATGTTGATGTGTAACTAAACAGTTAATTACTCGCTAGTTCACATCACACTACAGATATGCATAATAAAACAGATCAGCATACGTTTGTACATAACGGTTGATTTTGATGTCTCAAGGAATCTTCCAACCGGCCTTTCCCATGGCCTTTCTTCCCAACCGGCCGGCCCTTAGACTCCAACAAAAACGCGTAATTTTTTTTTAATGATAAAAAAATTATATATATATATATATATATATATATATATATATATAGATATATTAATAGTCTTGCCCCAGCACCATATGTAAGCTTAGTCATCATGTATTGCAAGTCACTTTCTATAATGAGTAATGATATTCTTCCTAAACTTTTATTTCACAACTCATCTTAAATGATGTGACAAGTAATGTGGTATTACCATATCACTCACCAGATCATCTAATAATCGATATACTAAATGACACGTCATTTGTTACATTATCTAGAATGAAATTTGCGAGGAGTAACATTACTGGAATATAAATGGTTAAGGTTCCATGGAACCACTTTTTTAACACATTTACACATTGTAAGTCATTAGATCAATAAATTTTAAACGGTTGAGATTCAATCTAACATGCATAATTAAGTGTTAGATTGAACCTCAACCATTGATTGAAAGTTAATCCAATGGCTCACAATTTGTGTATGAATCTGTGTTTAAAATGTGGTGCCATAAAACCTGCTCCCATATATAAAAAGTAAATTAAACAAAATAGACTTTCAGGTATGATATGTCACATAATCATGTATCTCAATGGATAAGAGACGAAGGTATATTGCAAGAGCATGTATCCAAGTGAAATTTTGAAGTTTAAAGAATATCTAAGCAGTGAAAATAAGACACATTATAGCAATCGTACAGGTCAGCCATGGGCGAGGTAAATGATAAATACCGGCCTATTGACAAACGATGTCTAAATGATTTCATGTAAAATAAAACTCATGAAGGACAATAAATGTTCTAATGATCGAATAAAATTGAAGTAAATCTACAACACATCTCAATGCGCACTCCAAGTGATGCAGTTTAGTTGTTTATTTCAAAATCTAGATATATGTGAGCAACTTCAGCTTGGAGAAACAATAGAAAGTAGCTCCTCATCTACTTCAAATTTGGCCATGTCTTCTCCAGTCAAGTGAACCCATGCCTCTATTCCATCTCCACATTTGGTGTCCACTAGAACAACTAAATGTGAGTAAGGCAAGCCTCCGAAAGCCACCCATATAGGTCTCCCCCACCCAAAATCGGCTTCATATACAGGAAACCTACAAAAACTTGAGTACCAGAATTTCACCATCTCTCCTAATTTGCTGAATCTTTCATCATTGCTTTCCACTAAACCAACATCTATTAATCGGAAGAGACCTTTTTGTAGTTTTTTCACAAAATCAATATTGATTTTGCCTATTGCATTTCTAAAATTTCTTACCAGTCCATAACCATCTTCCCCTATATCAATGGCTACAGTCGATGCACTTAGATTTCCAAATGAATCATCAGGTATTGGTGGATCCATCCTCTTACGCAAATTCACTGTTTGAAACAGCATGCAAGGGGTTTCAAACCCTATTTTTATTTGAGTAGAAGCTGCAAAGCGACTCCATATAAAAGATGATATGGCCTCAACACGCGTTGGATGTATTTGATCATTATCTAAGCTTGATCTATCTGTATATTTTTGTCTGAGAACAGCTATCATTGAGCCGCTGAACACAAATCGCTTTAACACAATATTCTTCTCTATAGGAATAGTAGTTGCTGTTTTAGTTAAGTCACCAAGATACTTGTTGGGAAAGAGAGTGGCGGGGAGACCTAATTGTGTGCAAAAGTTGATGCTTTCACCACAACAAGTACCAGCCCAATTCTTGATAAATGAGATAACTGATGAAGCATCCGCTATCTTGTGTGAAATAAGTACACTAATCCCAACACTTCCACAATTAAAGTTGTTGATTTGGATAGCTAGGACAAATTTTGTGCCTCCATCTTGTCTGAGATTATCATAAGGGAGGAAACTGCTGAACTCACTCGGATTTGGTTCTGCGTTGATTTGTGAGAGTTGGCAATTGACTTGGGCCTCCACCAAAAGTGCCCCCTCATCGTTGCAGTCTATATAGCTGCTCTCAACTCGTCCAGCTAACGGGTAATAATGGGTAAGAATCCTGGATAATGATATTTTTAGGTTGTTGGATATGTTGATATTGTGGCCAAGTTTAGGATCAAAATTGTAGAAGTAGATCAAAGGAACATAGAAAGATGGAGCCAACTGATCACGAAAAGAGAATTGGTGATGGCAAAGGTGGTTTGGAGTTGGAGAAGAGGGTTTGATTGTTTCTCTGGAGATCACTTCGACATGAATCTTCATTATTAATTTGCTTGAGATTTTTAAGGTATACTAATCTACGAGCATCAAATCTAGATGGTGTGTGTGTGTATATATATATATATATGTACTCCTTTGAAACCTAGCTTAGATAAGCTGTTACCTTCTTTCCAAGTTGATAATTAATGATATTAAAATAAAGATGACGAATTTTATTCATGAAAGTTGAGTCTCCTATAAGCTGACTAAGGTAATTCTTTTCATTTGAGTTATTTATTAATCACGTTAAAATACCATAAATTTTATTATTGGTGCTTAATTAGCGATGAATAATGTTTTCTTCTAGCCTCATTCCGATAGTATTGTAAGATTAACTACATCTACAATTCGATGTGCCCAAAAATTATGAATAAACTATTTGTTCTTGGGATTAATGCTGCAATATTTCATGGCACTTATATGCGGAATTTGTTATTAAAAAATATTTAGACTCGAGTTTAATAGGAAGTTTTTTTTTTTTTGAAAAAGTTACTTAGTAATATAAATCCAAAAAAATTATAATATACAAAAATCCGAGGGGCATACTCCAAGAATTACAAGAAGGACGTAAAGTCCAAACATACAATCCAACAAAAGATCAAAAATAAAGGCCACAAGCGACCTAAAACAAAGTAAAAAGGCCATAAACGGCCTTAACAACATAAATGATAAATGACCACAAACGGTCTAAATAAAAAAAAATACAAGAGCTTCAGTCGTTCTTGTTTTTCTTCTTCTTACCCTTCTTTACCGGGGTAGCTAGGGTGTCTTTATGAGTATGATCAACCCTATCAGATTGATCCTCATTACTCAGCCTATTCAAAGGCTCAAGATGGGAGGGCGATGTCTCAAGAGGTTGTCATGTGTTTATCTACCCTGACGAAATAGATGCCTCACGATTAGTTGAACAATGGATAGTACCCAAAAGCTTACCTTGGTCGGTCGCAAAAGGAGATAGAGAGTTAGAATCTGAGACTGACTCTGTGCTCAAAATTGTAGCAGCCTTAGGAGGCACAACTTGCACTGAAGAATTTGCTGGAATAGCAACAGCTTTCGAACTCTCAACGACATCAATCGCAACCTTACCCGAATTCAAGGGGGCACCATCAGAAGGGGTGCTATCGGTGCTAACCTCATTCTTATCCTGAACTGAAGTCTTTGCTGGTTCTGGACAACGGTAACCAAACCTGCGACATTTGAAGCAACGTTTTGGAATCCACTCATATTCAACTTCAATTTGGATGGGCTTAGGAGAGAGTTTGCATGTGAACTCAAAGTTCTGGATTGGAGGGCGCTTTGCATCAAGAAGAACACATACCCTCGCATACTCCAATCTGGAAAGATCAAAAGTCATATTGTCACAAGAGATAGGTTGTCCAACCATGCTAGAGACAATGCTAAGGCCTTTAGTTGTCCACAAAAGAAAAGGCAGGCCATATAAACGGATCCAAACAGGAACCTTTCTTAATTGATTCGTATTAAAATCCAAATGCAGGTTCCATGGTTGTAAGATAATTGATTTACCTCCGAACATCCAAGGACCGCGAGCCATGATATTAAGAACCTCCTCCTCAGTTTGAAAACGGAAGATGAGAAATCCCTTATTCGTGGAACGGACGTCCTCAAGACCACTAGATTTCCATGCACGCATCATCATCGAAAATGTAGCATGGAAGAGCATCACATATCCTGAAAAAAAGCCAACAAGACATCTATGCCATTCAGCCATATTCTCATCGACGATCTCATCCGGAATCTCAAGGATTGTACCCGATTTCTTGGGGGTAACGGGGAACAGTTTGCATCGAGTACTCGAATCAGTGATCTTGATTTTGTCGGCCCAAGAGGCAGTAGTTGATTTGGGTGGATCCATCATTCACAAATCAAGTACAATAAATATCTCAAAAAAAAGACAAGGATAAACGAAAGCAAACCGGGCACCAAAACGAGGCGGGCTTGCGAACTCGTCGTCTCCTCTTCTAATTTGCAATCCGCAAGGAATCAGGAGGGCGGCCAAGAAGCCAAGTTGCACGGAATAACCTGAGCAACAATCTGATTGGGTCTATAAACAGTGATGGCCGGATGAACAGTGATTACGTTGATGAATAGTACCACCCGAAAGGAAAAAATGCGATTTGTGGGTGATGCGGTTTGAATCTGACGATGGTACAGAAGGAAAAGTTGATCAGTGATGTCCGATCTACAAGAGAGATTTGTCATCATCCGACTGTCCATATCGAATGACCAGTTGGTCTTTTAAAGCGCGAGACTTATGGGGCAGCTTTCCAAAATCCCAGGTTAGTAGCAGAAAAAAACGCCTTTGCAAAATCAAATTAACAAGTAAATAAGGTGCAGAACACTTGCTAATTTACCCCGACTCTTTATCATCAATTTCGCACAGAAGCCACGCATACACTCACTAGTACCGTCAATGGGTCAACCATAGTTCTAAAGCTGGCCATTACCCATTGGTTAGGAACAAGTGGAACTATGATCAATCAAAACTACAGAATCCCCTGTTTTATATTTATGATCATCAATCAATTAACCAATTGTTAAGTTATTAGTTTGGAGAGAGGATCTTCGGTGCAACGGAGGCATCATGCAACATGCCCAACTGACCCAATGGATAGCAGTTACCTCAACTGCTGCAGCTGAGTAGACTATTGTCCATTGGACCAACTCGATATATTGCACGATGCAGCAAATGCACCGAAGACTTAGCCTAGTTTGGATAATGTAATTAACTTTAATAAATATGATATCATTTCAACAAGGGGAAATTGATTATATATTTAGAAGTTTACTATAATCTTATAAAAAAGTGTAACATATAATTTTAAAATCATGATATCCATCCCAATTTACATCATGAATTTTGTATTCCAAATTATTTATATTCAATTAATGATTAGTAAATGAAGGGATTGAACGATAAAATGAATAATGTGTTAGCTTTAAAATCATTTTATCTCATGTGGGATACATAATTTTAGAATATATTTCGGGAAATGTGTCATTACCTGTATATATATTGAGAAAATTATGAAGATTATGGACTTTTATGATTGATTGTTGATTAGCTTTTAGTTAAGGTAATCCTAAGACCACAATGCCAATGAGAAAAATGAGAACAATCAAGACAAGTGATGATAAAAAACAAAAAAAAATTGACCAAAACCAAATTCATCATCAATGACAATAATTATTTTATTAATTTGAAATTCCTCAAATAATTAAGATTAATATGATATTACGACAATAACCATCATGTATATGTGTGTGTGTGTGTGGTGTGTATATATATATATACATAATAGTTTAAGACAACCATATAAAGATAAAGAAGGTTATAATATAATAATAGTGCCAAAATCAAGCCTACTCCCTGCTTACTACCTCATGACTCACTCACATTCTGCCCAAGCGATTTGCAAGTGAAAAAAGTGGCATGTAAGACAATTGGACTAAGTTGTTGGCTCAACATCAAATTGTGACTGTGCACACTAGGGGTGTTGATTCGTATCATGCGTGTTGACAGATTTAATTACTCGTGTTGAGAGACAGATACGACATGGTTATTAAACATTTCAGTCACATGCTGTAATCATATTATATTTGATTCATATTATTTACTTAATTGTTTAATATATTTATGCATATAATTTGTTATATTCTATATATTTATATCAATTAAAATTATTATTAAAATATAAACAATTGTCAGTATAAAAAAATAATTAAAATCATCCTAATTTACTATTACATAGATTAATTTATTTCATAATATGTATTTATAAGTAGGTAACAATTCATATCATTCAATGGGTTTGCAAGTCAAGGATTGCCAAAATATGTTTAATATGTTTAACTATTCGTGTCAGTAAATGGGTTGGCATGTTAAACACCCTCAAAATGAATCCAACCCATTTATGAATTGTGTAAGGATATTGTGTCGTATTCGTATCGTGTGTTAGAATGTCATGTCAAAAACCGACACCTCTAGCCACACTAATCTAATTTTGTGTTACGCGTCATGATTGGATACTTGGGTACTTGATATTGCCAATAAAAGGTCATCATAGGCAAGACCATTGCATATCAATTCAAGCTTCTCTTATGCTTAATAATAGTTAAATGCTTTATCACATTCTCCCCTTTATATTCTATCTTTTTCCATTTACATCTATCATGCCATATTTCTTTCTAGTTTCATTATTTACAAAATAAGTTATCCACATGAATTTTTCTAGATATGAACACACCACTAAACCAAAAATGGCTTTTAGCAACATAAATTTTGCATGGTGCTGAAGGGATTTTGCAATGCATAGGTGCACATTGCTATTCTTGATATTGCTGAAAGTCTTGAACATTCGACAACGCTCGCAGCACGTTGGAAAATATGCTTATGCATGTTGTTAACCTTATTTTGGTAACATGCCTGCATGTTTCTGAACGTTATGCATTTATAGAGTTTCAACAACGCATATTGTGCATTATGGAATACATTTTCACAACACGCAATGCATGTTGCTAAAATTGAGATATATTTTGAGTTTAGCAACACATGATGTCTGTTGATGTATGTTTTAATGGCAACATGTAGTTGCATGTTGGTGAAACCTTTACAAGGACTATAATTTTTGCAACATGCTTTGTAATAAAGTAAATGGCGAGAATTTAAAGTGTAGTAAAGTAAATGGAAATGAATTAAAAGTATAGTAAAGTAAAGAACATAAATAAACAAATGACAACGAAAAAGATGAATAAAGTAAATAAGCATAATATAAAGGTGATAAATACAAAATATGATAAAATGAATAGTGAAATTAAAACGGAGGTATATTAGAGTAGTGGTTTCCTATCAGTCATCATCGATCTGCCACCACTCATCCATATTCACCTAATCTCTATTCTAAATGCAAATCGTAAAAATATAACAAAAATGTAAAACAAGAGAGAAAATGTGGTGATTTACCCTCAAACTTTATCAAGTACTAAGTGTTTGTGTGGATTGTTTGAAAACCAATTAAAAATTAGGGTAGTTGTGTGAGATGTGGAAATAAAAAGGACTTAACAGTGTTTGGAATACGAGTTATATGTGTGAAAATTCAAAAGAAAAGGGGTGAGTTGTATTAGAAAGAGGTGTTGAAAGAGAATTTGGTAGGGCTAGCATGCAACTCGAGGTGAATAGTTGATGTCCCAAATGAAGGAAATGCCCAAAATCTATAGAATTATGGGGGATGTGCATGCATGATGCATGTACACATGTGGGTGAAATCTTTAGGCACCACCCATTGGCTTTAGGTGTGGTGATGCAGCTTCAAGCACTGCTCCCTTCCCCTCGCGCACACACCTATTTTTCTTCATGCGTTACTTAATTAAATTTATTATTATTAAATCTTAAAAAATAAAAACTTTTCAATTCCAAAGAGTTGTCTAACCACCGCTAGAGTCGGCCTTGGACAACTATCATCGAAGTGGTCTGGTGATACCCCCCACCAAATTGATTAGCATAGCCAATCTACATTTTTTTGGAGCATTTTTGGCATTTTATGTGTTGTATGTTCACACAGGACTATGAAAGATTTGGCTAGAACTTTTATCGTCCTTTACCACAAAACATTAGCTAAAAAGTCGAAAATCTCTCAACCACTACGTAAATTGGTTAATTTCAATCAACTTGGTATAAGAGGTGCCATCGAACGCACCTAGGGATGGCAAAAACCCGAGGACAGGCTAGGGACCTCAATCCCTGTCCCCAAACCTAGCATGGAATTTCACTCCTCATCCTTGGAAAATCTGGGGCTAGGGAATTCAATCCCGGGGCTGGGGAATTCTATTCTTCGATATTTACTTAGAATTCAGCAAAATTAACAAAGATGAACAGGATGAACAGTCCCCTCTCAATGATCATATAGAGATGTAACAAATTAACAAAATGTATAATAGGATATTGTTACAGACTTCCCTTACCTTTTGGGCTTAGTTCATCAATATGGACTGTTTGTATTTTGTCATAAATTTAGTCCTTATGTTTTCAAAAAATTATCATAGACCTTCCTTCTGTTAATTCCCCTGTTAAGTTTTTGTAAATATGATGGAATTAAAGGGGTAATGTAGTCATTTTACCCAACACACTCAGTAGTATAAAAAGGAGTCAAAAAATAATTTAATGCCCCACCCCACCCCACCCCACTTTCTAGGTCAATTTCACTTAACCCTCACATATAAACTACCTTTCTCCCTCAACTATTTTCCTTCCCGTGTCCTGAATGTGACCTCCCAGCTGCCTTTTGCTTCAGGAAACGCCATTGAAACCAGTTGAAGGTGTCATCTACGGAGACGGGTAAGCAAACGCTGCCTCATGTTTTGGTATGTATAACATGCAAGATCTACTATTTTGGTGTGTTAATGGTTTTTTTGAAACTTTTTTTTGAATTTTCATGAAAATTTGACCTATTATATACAATTTGGTGGTGTAATATTGGGTTTTGATATTCTATTCTTTGATTATGCTCTTGCAAACAAAGCCCCAGGAATGTCCTGTGTTTTTATTATTATTTTTTATTTAGATAATATTTGTTGATGCATAAGGCCAATAAGATGGTTGAATTTTACTTAACATATGAGGTTTTGGGTCATAGGATTCCAATTGGTATATAGAGCCTGATAGGATATCTAGGATAGGGTTATTCCAAGCTGTTTGTCACTACTGTGATGTTAGGAATCATCTAGATAGGCAAGTGAAGTTGACAGTGTGTTTATCCTAGAGTGGTAAAGATGTGGTTATTGATAGTGATGCAAAGTGTTTAAAAGTACTAAAATTGTTTGAAACTAGGGGGATTTTTACTATAACAGTCTCTGTAGAGATTATTCATAATGTCTTAGATCCAGTGCACTTTGAAAACCGAGTTTAAAATAACCTTGAGATGCCTCAAGAACCTCAATTGAGTGATAGGTAGATTGAAAATGAATCTGAAACAGTTAGCTTAGATAGAGATGAGTTTGAGGGACCTAATGGGGGTGAGGTAAATGACCTTGAAGCCAATTCAAATGTGCATACTAAGCTTAATCTTTCAGCAGATTCTATTGTAGATTATAGGCCCGATAGTGATGCTAAATTTCAACATGATGACAGTGGGGTAGAAAGTAGTTTTGAAAAGGACTACTCTAGTGGTGACTTGTCATATTATCAATTTGATGGAGAAAAGCTTGAAAAAAATGTGAGTAGCCACTAGTAGAAAAATGCCTTATGGCAACGTGCATTGCACGTTGCTAAAGGGCTTTCGCAACATGCGAGCGCACGTTACTGTTCTAACTGTTGCTGAAAGTCCCTTACTTTCCACAACGTGCATTGCACGTTGCGAAAGACTATATTACATGCTGCAGAACACCTTTTAGCAACGTGCAATGCACGTTGCAATATCTTAAAAGGCAACATGCAATGCACGTTGCCGAAAATCTAAACCCATTTTCTAATTTTTTTTAGAAATATTTATATTTATATTTTTTAATTTACAGTACCTGTAGCATTTATAATTTTACCAGTTACTATACAAATAAACTCACAAAAATTCAATATTAAATATAACATCAAAATACTCATTCATATTAACAAAAATATTATTACAGAATTTTCAAAATACAAGTACTTGTTTAGAAAGAATAATCCTAAATAACTTAAAATAACTAAATAGAAAACACTATAAAATTAAATTCTGGGGCATCGCATATTTTGGAGCCGATACACTTGAAACAACTCTTCCATAATCTTCCAATCATTTCATCTTCTACTCTCATCTTTTTGAAGCAATTTCATAGATATTTTCTCAAGCAAACACCAACAAATCCTGCATAAAATATAGTATAATATTACAAGTCAAACTGATGCGAGTATTGATGTTATGCATACTGAAAAAGTACAATATAATATCAAGTAACGTACCATAACTAGATCCTGAACATAGCACTCCAAAGTAAATTGGGTTTTACTTCTTCTGTGTCCTTATCTTGAACTATAGAATTTCTTTCACCATTTCCAGTAACTAGCCACTAAATAGAAAACTTATCTGGTTCTATTAAAAAATGATGCAATAATCTAGAAGATTTCCCACATGATACAAAATTCTAAAAAGTCTTCTACAAATTCTAAAGATCTGTCATGTAATGGAGTAAAAATCTAGCCACTAAATACGTCTTATATTGAGCTAGCCATGAAGTGAAGTCATAATTGGAGTTGGTAATGAATAAATAATTCAGCCACCTAAGTTTGTCTCCACCAATTGCCAAACAAAGCAAGGTGGATGTATGCACTAATGTCTGCCACTTACAATCAATTGATTATTTTAATCAATTTGTAAACCGATTTGCATGCACTTTCACAATTAGAAAGTAATCATAAATTATCTAAATAACTTTAAAAAAAGTTCAGCAAGTCCAAACAAAGTCCAAAACAACCACCTCACTTTATCAAGTAACTCCATACCACACGCTTCAACAAGAAAGCCAACTCTCAATTCTTCACATCTTAAATCCCTCAAATATCATCAAAGATTCGGTCTAATCTTAAAAGCAGGCCGATAAATATAAAAGCAAACTAATCACGGGAAAACAATATTATTAACCGGATTACAACATTATCTTCATCATTTCTTAAATTAAACTAAGTAATTCAAATCGACATTTTATTCTTGTAAGAAGTCATTATTTTTAGTTTTTTTTTTAACTGAATCTCTGAACAAGTTGCTTCAAAATCAGTTCAAAAACTCCTTTAATTTTTGTAGCAACAATAAACACAAGTTATCATTCAAATCATAAGGCTATAAAAACATTAAACAATCTGTAATAAGTTATCATTCACAAGGCTACAATCAAACAATAATTTAAGCAAATAAGTTCTGAACGAGAGAGAAAGAGAGATTAGCGTTGAAGTACTTGAAAAGGAATCTAAGTGAAAAAGTCATCTCCGATTTCTCCATGAGGCATCAAATTGATCTCCTCTTTGACCAATTCTAACACTCTACCTCTCGGCCTCCCAACAGATGACTTCCTACTCACACAAATAATGAAGACATTATCTCTACTCACACAAAAAATAATAAGAAAATAAAAATAATAATAATAATCACATAAAATTATATATATATATATATATATATATATATATATAAATCGGAGCCTTAGATCAACTCCACTTAGTCAACTCACCTCAAGTCTCTTTGGATGCCATTACTGGCACTGTAGCTCCAACCTCCATACTCCGCGACGGCGCCATACCCTCCTGCACGTTCACTGCCATCACTATGAGAACCAACACCAAGATAAAAAAACAGAACTCGTAGCTCTATGAATGCTAACCTGTGCCATTTCTCTCAAGCAAATGTAAGATCGAAATCTAAAAATTTTACAAATAGAAAACTTGCCTTAGATTTTTAAATTAAATAACAGATAGCGAAAGAGAGAAGAGTGCATATTTTGCAGTGAGTGGGCAGGAGGCTAATTAACAAAGTCGTTGAAATAGCAAGGTATGGAGATGCGATGGAGGAAAGAAAGAGAATCTAGTGAATGGAAGAAACTGATGGAGATGGGGGAGGCGGCAGACAACTGAAAAGATGAGATCAATCTTCATTCTTTATTTAGCCCTATTTTTAGCCAAAACGACGTCGTTTTGACTCTATCTTTACAAAAGCAAAAGGTATCAAAACGACGTAGTTTTAGTAATTTTTGTGTTATAAATAGCTATCCCTTTTTTTAATAAAAAAGTTTAAGATAAGTTTGTCATTTTTTTCCTTTGTACTAGTTATATTATTTCAAAATAAAATTTAATTTGATATTTTTACTTTCTTAATTTTACAAATATATATATATATATATATATATATATATATATATGATGCGATTTCATTGTAAAATAATTTAATTTATTTCATACAATTTCGACATTAAAAAATTTATATTTAAAAATTCATTATTTTATATAGAAAATAATATTATCTTTTTATTTAAATATTGTTAAAAATTTTTAAATTTATATTTAAACATAAAATTATATTATTTAATTAATATTCTTATATTTTTAATTTTTAATTTTATTTAATTTCAAAATATGAAATTACTCAATTAGTGTAATTTTCCATAACATTTAAAAAAAAATTTTCCTTGACATTTAAAATTCAAAGTAATTTTAATTATCTTTTAATAATTTAAGAAGATTTTTTTAAGTTACTAATATAAAAATTACATTTTCTTGATTTTAATATTTAATTATAAAAATTAAATTCATAAGAGCAAAACTTTTTGCAAAAATTCAACACTTTTCGCAACGTGCAGCATATGCACGTTGCTAAATTCAATACTTTTCACAACGTGCAGAAAATGCACGTTGCGATATAGTCTTTCAGCAACGTGCATATGTTGCATGTTGCTGAAAGTCATTTTTCGCAACGTGCATAGAGCGCACGTTGCCAAAAAAGGGCTTTCGCAACGTGCAACCAATGCACGTTGCGAAAGCCATGTTGCTGTATCTTATTTTTCTACTAGTGAGCTCAGATGATGAAGTGTCTAGTGCTTGGATGACTAGGGTTCATAGGAAGATCATGTACAAGCCTGGGTTAGAGGGAGTTGTAGAATTAAAGGTTGGTCAGACCTTTGAAAATCACCAACATTTTAGGGATATCCTTAGGGAATATGGTATTCAAAAGGGTATTCATCCTTAAAGGTTGAAAAATAAGAAGGAGAGGGCGATTGTTACGTGTGCTTTTGAAGGCTACCCTTGGAGGATTCATGCCTCCACCACACAGGACTTAATGACATAAAAAATAAAGTCCTTGTACCCTAACCATGACTATGAGAAACAAAATGATGCCCTTGAATGCATTTACATTTATATAGCTAGTAAATATGAAGAAAATTTTAGGGATAACCTTAACTTAACAATTGAATGGCTGGAAAAAGATCTCAAAAAAAGGTTTGGAATTCAGGCAACAAAACAAAAATTGTATAGGGCTAGAGTTAAGGCTCTTGAATTGGTAGGTGAGCACTATCAGAAAGCCCTTAATCTGCTGCATAAATATGCAAACATAGTGCAAATCACAAATCTTGGGTCCATAGAGTCATTCTTTGATAAATGATCACTATGAGTCAAACTCAATAGAATTTGATCAATCCTTTTTTCTGTCGTTAAGATGGAGAACTAAACTATATGTGAGGGGTGATGCAAAATTGATTTCTGCAACCCCTAACTTTCAAGCCTTTTTTCTTAGCTTTCTTGCCCAATGGTTGGGTTTTGTAACAGGTTATAGACCATTTATAGGTTTAAACGATTGTCATTTAAAGAGGCCAATGGGAGGGGTTTTATTGGCTGTTGTGGAGATAGATGCTGATAATGGAATGTATCCTTTAGCAATGGGCATATGTGAGGTTAAATGTAGTTCATCTTGGAATTAGTTCCTTCATCTTATAGGGCAACATATAGGAGGGATAGATGGGGCTAGCTTGCCTATGACCTTTATGAGCAATAGACAAAAGGGAATACTTAATGCTTTGTTTGAACAATGGCCTTATGCATCAAATAGATACTATGCAAGATATTTGTACGATAATTTCAAGAAAGAACACATAAGTCCAGGATTGTAGCCTTTGTTTTGGAGGGCTTCCAAGCCTGCTAATATCAATGCCCACCATACACCCATGGAAGAGATCATATAGATTGATCAAGTAGCCTATGAATACCTTGTCAACATACCCACACAGAACTAGAGCAGGTATGCTTTTGATGGGAGAATGAAGGTTGATCATGTGATAAATAACATCATAGAGAGTTTCAACTCATGGATCAACAGATGCTACCATCAAACATATCTTACAATGCTCGAGGATATTAGGAGGAAAATAATGAAAAGGATGCAAAGAAGTAAGGCTACTTTTTTTTTCCCTTTTTGTATTGGCTGGATAAATTTGTACCCATTTATTTTCAATTTTTTTGGATTTGCTAGTTTCAAGAATGTACCAACTGGCACATAGATGTGGGGCCCATCATTAAAAACATTATTAATGAGAGGGTTAAATGGACAAACAACATGGAAGTCATGTGGTGTGGAAATTTAGAGTTTGAGATGGTAAGCAAAGAAAAGACTTTTGTTGTGAGATTGAATGAAGAATTTTGTTCATGTGGCATGTTTCAAGTGAGTAACTAACTTTAAATACAATTTATTTTCATAGTTGGTTTTTTTATTTTAAGTAATTAATCTTACTCAAACGTAATTTTTTTCACGTTTTCATTGTGCCTTGCACACATGCAATTGCAAGTGTAAGGGAAAGCGAAAGGAGGATTGATGTGCACCAGTTCATAAACAAGCTCCTACTGAGAGATAGGTATATATTAGTTTATAATCACCACATAAAACCCATCCTTGATCAGTATAAGTAGCCAGAAGTGTCATAAAATGAGTTACAAGCTCCCAAACTGAGAACAAAAGTTAGGAGACCTAAAAAAGCCAGAAAATGAGCACCAGATGAGGATATACCTCTTTCTAAATTGTTTACAATGACTTACACGAACTATGGAAGTTACAACCATAACAAGGAAAGCTGCAAAAACCGTCCTACCACAAATGCTAAGAAGGTTTCTCTTCTGCCTTACTCTTTAATTAATTATTTTATGAATTTCTAACATTAATAGTTGGTTAATCATCCTCTGTGGGTTGTGTTTAAGGGAAAGTGAAACAAGCTTGGGTCATCTTCACAAGCAACAACTCAATCTGAGCTAGATGAAGCATTATCTTAGTCCCAATCCTATAAGAAAGCTGCAACCAAACAACCATCTATGACAAGGAAGAAGAAAGTAATATGTTAGGATTCTTATATATTTGTGAGGTTTAGGTATGTATTCTAACTTGATTCATTTTTCAATGCAGAAGGAACACACATCTTCTCAACCTTTGTTCATAAATCATATTGATTTTGCATCTCATCAAGAAACAAATGAAGTTGGACCATCATCTCAGCCTTAGTTTATTTCACAAGAAATTAGGTGGTCAACGCCTCCAACATCACCGGATCATAAGTAGTAACAAATGAGGAGGTAAATACTTAAAAATTTATGGATGTGGCTATATAAATTTTGCCAATTTGTGTGATTATAACAATTTGTGATACTCTCTATGCAGCCACAAGATGCAATTCTAGAGGGAAGCTTCAACAAACTGGATCGCAAAGCTTGTGCTGCCCTTTTTTTTGGTAAATGTATATTTTCTCACATATGTTTTTGTGAGGATATCTTCGTATGTGAGTTCATATCAGTTGTTGCTAAAGGTTGGTCAAGACAACTGGATACATTAGTACTTAGGAAAGTGGTTAGTGCTAATTTTATTCATTATTATTATTATTATTATTATTATTATTATTATTTTGTAAATGAAACTGTGAATGGCTAGAGTTAAGCATGAATTGGCTATATTAGCACATAACAAAGTGGCTAGTGATACTTTTTTGTTTGTTGAATCTATTAGGTCCTCAACTTCTTTGAGAATGTACTAAACATTATGCTATCTATGGCGCAGTTCATGTACCACATAAGGCATAATGTTTCACTACACCAACAGTATTGTCAATATAAATACAATATATATAAATGCAGCTTATTGTTGTGAGGATTTTTATACATGCAGCTTATTAGTTTATTTGCAATTTTATATTTCTCATAACTTATGATATTGTTACCATGTTATGCCATACTTAATTTGAAATTATTGCATTTCATCCAAGGCAAATGAAGCTTTTCTGGTTAGCGAGCTTTAGGCATATCATTTTCTCACAGCAAGAGTCATTACATCATCTTTAGAATACATGATCTCAAAATAACTTGCAACATGTAAAATAGATACTTGTTAAGCCGTACAACATTCTGCATTTTTTCATCAATTCCCATGAGCATTTCAGTTTGCCTCACTAATTGCTTCAAATCACTTTGCATGTCTGTCAAAACCATTTTAGCATCATCCTTTCTTTTGCTTTGCTGCTTGCTTTCCATTGCTTTAGCGTAGTTTAGGAAATTATAAAGATCATTATTTATTTCTTCAACATCAAGATCCCACCACCTGTAGAAATTATATTTACCATTCCTACATGTGAAATACATCTTACCAGGATTACTTGCAGACTCATAAATTAAAACAGCTGCTTTTGCATCACACTTACACCTCCTATTTTTCAATGTCAATAGGGTACCATTTGCATTTTTAGCCTTGCATTACTTGATTATAATCAACTGATTTCTGTGTGTGAACTCATCTTTCAAGTGAGAAATGGTGTGTAAATTGCTTGCTGGATGTTGGCCGTGTCTGATGGATCGATGTATTCACCGACCAGGCTATGTAGCAATTGACAAGGAGGGATATTCTTTGCAAATGAATGCTAATTGAAAAAGCTATGAATTCTTCTTAGCTTAAATAGGCAATGCGACCGATATATTTCTCGTAATAAGTGGTGAATTTATTTTGGATTCAGTCATGTACTTATACTACAAAGACAGTGTGCATGGGTGCATGAGTGCAACGGATATATTCCAGTGAAAATTTTAATTTTCTTTATTCTCAAGGGAAAAATAGTCATTATACATGATAAAATGTGTGAGGATCTCACTCGCGTTCTTTACTACTTTAGGGGTAGAAATGTCATTTTATATGATCTTTTCACTTATTAGAATAAGCACATGAATTTTTAAAAAAGGGTTAAAGATATTTAAGTAATTTGGATGAAAAGATGATGTCATTTAACGAGTTAATTAACAAAAGAGAGGTTTGTGATGATTTTTTTAAAATATAGGGACTAAATTTATGATAAAATACAAACAGTCTAATTCGACATTAACCAATTGATCCTCATTTCTCAACAAGTAACAAAATATACAATTCAACAAATTAAAAAAATTAACCTTAATAATCTATCAGAGGTGTTGTGATCATTGATTAATGGATTTAATGTTGTTGTTGTTGGCCCTAGGTGTATGGCATGGTGAGTGGTGACGACAAGGCATCAGATTGTGGTGAGTTTGTTGACCTTGAGGATTGAGGCCGCGACGTGACTGTAAGAGGTGAGGATGAGGAGGCTGGAGGCATAACTGCGTGAGTTGACAGTGAGGAGGCTGCTGAAGGTGTGACTAGTGCTTGAATCATGAGGTGTTGCATGCTGATTATAAGTTATAATTCAAATTGAGAGGTTGGGCATGGCAACGTATAGTGCGGCAGTGCAGGTGAGGTAAGGCCGTTTGATGAGGGTGCGTGAGGCATGAAATGAAAGGAAGACTGGGTTGCCCGCTAAAATGAGGGATTTAAGGTTAATTTAGGATTTTTCTTTTTATGAATTTTGGTTTAAATAAATAAATTGATAATTAATTAATTTTTGTTTATGAATTGGGTTGGGACTTGGGACTTGGGTCGGACTTATAAGCTACAATTACTTAATTGTTTGTTACGCATCAATAAAACTAGAGTAGTTCTATTTGACACCCACTTTCTAACTCATTGATCCCACTATTATTTTTATGTTTTTTTGATAATTTACCTTAAAATTAATGAAAAGAATTAAAAAAATCTAAAAATACACCTATGTATTTACTATATTATGATCCTTAATTCCCTCAAAAACTATATTTAATTTATATAGCCACTGTTTTTAAATCTTTGATAGTAAATCTAATTTGATAAGTTAAAAACCACTTATGTAAGGTTTATATGACGAGATCTGCATAGAAAGGCTTCTATATCTCCAGGAAAAGTCACGTAGCTAACCCATCCTTCCAAATCCACAGAGAGTAGTGTGGCAACCAAGTCAATCTTGTTTTAGAATAAAGGTTTGAATGCAATCTAACTCAGGAAAAGAGAAAAACTGGAACTTCTACAAGATGTGCAGGCCATCTTAGTTCTTATTTCAAGTGGAGCTATATTAAGCTAGTTTCATGGTTGGGGAATAAGAAAGGGAAAAGTTGTTTAGCTTTCTCAATATCTAAGAAATCAATTTATTAAGAAAGGGTAATTTAGGAATCAATGGGTTTAAGTGAGAAAAAATATGAATTTAAGATTTTTAATTAGATAAATTTAGTAACGGGGGTTGAAGAGTTAAAAAGTAGGGACTAGACAAAGCAATTCATAAAAATAACATATTAGACTGTATATCATATTGGGTTTTGGCCTAATTTATATTAAATTGAATATAATTACAATTTCTATTTATTTTAGGCCGGGAAGCATGATCCTCACCCCAACCGGACCCTGAGCAATCCCCACAATTCTTCTCCCCTTCCTCGGCTTAATTCTCCAAAATTTTGGACAATTCTCTAAGTGTTCTCTAAGTGTTGCTAGGTCGGAGATTCGACTACGTAGCCTTGTCTGGATATATTTGCCATTCCTAGACACACCCTAGTGACAGTAGCTAACTTGTGCACTTGTGGCCCTTGGGCAATACTTTTGGCGTAATTTTTAACTTTTTATTAAATTATGAAATTTTAATTAGAAATTTAGTAATTATTTTCTTATTAAATAAGTACAAATTTTTAAAAGACATTTTAATAAATGCCATAACTACATTATATACTGATTTAAAATTCTAAATGACTAGAGTTATAATTTAGCGAAATGGATTAATATTATGTAAACTAAAGAATATCACATGAGATCAAATAAAATTGAATAGTTGAAACTTAGAAAATTGAATCAAAACTTTAGTGATGCAATAATAACTGTGAAGAGGGACACAACAGCAAAGCTAGCTCTGTGTTCTGAGTCTTGGAAATGGTAATTTACTGTTCTGAATCGGAAATGGGTAAGCTTGAGAGATTTCGAATCCATTCAAGTGATGATAATGAAAGTGAATAAATAATCATTTCTTCTGATTCTCCCTGATTTCTCTGTCCAATTAATCAATCAAGCCTTCCATTTACCGGGTAAGTTGTTTATATTCTATAAGTATTGGAAATGGCTACAGTCCAGCAGCTGGACCAATACAGCTGGGACTGTAGCTTATGTAGCCTTACTGTAGCCACGAAGACAAGGAACGTGACCGGCTACAAGAAGTTTCGGCGTGCTTATCTCTCCCGCGCGCAGCAACATTTTCCCGCCTAAGAAGCAAACGTTCAACTGGTTGCACAATTCATTTCCCGCCCGTCAAAACTCAAACAACCATCATCTGGACTGTAGCATTTTCCCACCAGGCCAAGTGCAACCGTAGCCATTTCCATGACACTAAAATATATTGTAGTTACATTATATTAGAACCAGACTTTAATATGCGTATTTGACAAAAAAAATTCATTATAACGATGTTTATTAGTAAACAGAAAAAATTCATACATTAAAAAATTTATACATTATAATTGAATAGTATAATTGTGTAGTAGAAAAAAATCATAAATTAATTAATTATGTTTTAAACATATGAAATTTTGGTTTGGTTATAAAATAAGATGCAAATGTTCACATGCATATTTGACAAAAAGAATTCATAAATTAAAAGGATATTTTGTATTTTTATAGGGATGTTTAATAGTAAACAAAAAAATTCATACATTATAATTGTATAGCACAATTGTGTAGTACAAAAGAAATCATAAATTAATTAATTGTGCTTTAAACATATGAAAATTTTTTGTAGATGTAAGAAGTCAAAAGATTTTTTTTTGTTAGTATAACCATAGTCAGATTTCAAAGGGAGCTGAAAATATTTCATATAATCTTAAAAGCTGAAAAAAAAATCATATTTCTAGGAATACCCCTAAATTGTAAACAAAAAAATGTCGTAAGCTGATAAATAAAAGACGAAAAAAAGGCCAAAATAGTTATAAATATCTATATAGATGTCGAGAAACGCATAATTACTTTTCACCAAATCTTGGCCAAAGAATCATATTTCTAGGAATACCCCTAAATTGTATCACAAAAAAATTGTAAATTATAAATAAACTCGTTAGGTAGATGACTGTTCATTTGCAATGGGATTTAACCCACATTTTCACCAACTCTTATAAGTACAATATGCGAGTTATAAACATCGTGAATGCTGCGATAATGGTTGTAGACCACTATGTACAAGTCGTAAAACACACCAGTGCAATTTCGTATAAGATTCAAAAATTCTTTCGCGTAGTCAT
>SNVD02013025.1:62500-73903 GCA_013180625.2 Boswellia sacra
CATCAGAAATGATCCGCTTGCCCCAAAATGACCCGGCCCAATAGGAAAATCCCAATTCATTGGGCCTTTCGATACAATCAAATAGAAAGCCCCAGGGGCGCCATATTCTAGGAGCCCAGACTATGTGATTGAATAAATCCTCCTCTATCTGTTGCGGGTCGAGGACTCCTTCTCCTTCCCCTTCTTCAAACTCCGATTCGTATTTTTCATAGAGATCAACGATAGAACAAGATCCATTTTGCATCATATCTAAGGGATTCCTTGGTTCGGGCCGAAGAAGCAATGTCACTCGATCATTATCAAACCGACTGCAATCTTTTTCTGTCCGTGAGGATCCCACCAGAGCGCCTTCTACTTCTAATAGGCCATGAACTAGATCAGAATCATTCTCAACGAGTCCAGAAGAAGTGATCCCGTTTTTTTCATCGGGTCCGGGTAGAGACCAAAGGTCTTGAGCGACCGATCCGGCAGAACAACTCAAAAGATAAAGAAGTATCGTTAATTTCTTCATGCTCGTTCCAAGTTCGAAGTACCATTTGTACAAATAAGGATCCCCTTCGTTACATGATTTCTTCTTCATATAGATAGATATAGGATCTATGGGGCAATTACTTAGAAGTACATTTTGTGCAATAGCCCTTCCTATCTGATAGAAAAGGATCCCATGATCCTGAACCGATCTTACCTGGGATCGCAAATCCCAAGTTTGTCTATGAAGAGCGGATCGAATTGTATTAGTGTCTATAATTGATTTCTTCTGTGTAATACTAATCGATAGTGCCTCATTGGTAAGTGCTACAAGATCTCGTGCCTTGGAACCCATGGTTGTGGACCCGAATCCATTAGTATGGAACATTTTCTTTTCCAAGTGAAATCCCCTAGTATATGAAAGAGTGAAAAGGTGCTTTCATTGTTGTGGAATAAGAAGCCTTCGTATGTTAATGCATGTATTTAATTTATTCGGGGCTATTAGACCGGGATCCACTTTTTGGGGAATATGAGTCGAAGCAATAACAAGAATATTTCTAGTGGAATATCTTTCACAATCTCTGGAGAGATAGTTCACTAATAGACTGAGGGATAAGTAATTCGACTCATTCACATCCAGATCATGAATGTTTGGAATCCATATTATGCAAGGAGACATTGCTTTTGCTAATTCGAATTGAAGGGTGATATAAAATCGGCCTATTTCCGACATCATATCAATATTTAGCGCATTCATCATAGTTAGAAGCTCCAGCTCCGTATCAAGGTCACGATCGATATCGTCACTAGCATCAATATCGTCACTAGCATCAATATCGTCACTAGCACCAATATCGTCACTATCATCAATATCGATATCATCAATAAGAAAACCTTTAGGCTTGTTATCCAGGAACTTGTTCAGAAATACTGTAATGAAAGGAACATAGGAGTTTGTCGCTAGGTATTTGACCAAATAGGAGCGTCCGGTTCCTATAGAACCTATCACTAAAATACCCCTAGAGGGGGATAGGGCTAGGCGGAGCGAAAAGGGTTTTCCATGAGATGGGGAATGAAAACGATTAGCCCCACACGAAGTTTGTGAATAAGTGATTGTCTGATAATGAGCAAGGAATATCCGTCTTTCTGCTAAACAGGATGTATTGAACTCATAATTCATTAAATGCTTTTTATGAATGTCAACTAAGTATCGTAAGTAAATTGTTCCCGGTTGTTCAATCATTTGATAACCAGAGTCATTCTTTGATAAATGATCACTATGAGTCAGACTCAATAGAATTTGATCAATCCTTTTTTCTGTCGTTAAGGTGGAGAACTGAACCAAGAATTCTCTTTCTTTATCATCAATCCAATCACAGTTCGCGACCCAGGATTCTATTTTATCATCAATCCAATCACTGTTCACCTTTTTTCTTTTTCTTATCAATGAATAGATCTTTTTACTTGTATGACTTAGATATCTCGTATTTCTAGAAAAAGTGATTCGATTGATTTGATTTGGTATGACACATCCGAAAAACGATTGTCTCCCAAGTATAGGAGTGTCGAAGTAATAATCCCGGTGAGACCGAGGTCGATCCACGAGGAAGGAGATTTTAGCGTTACAAATTATAAGATAAGCAAATATGATATGAATAATTCAAAGAAATGACAAGATAATATCAATAAATATGTAAGATGGTAGGCGGTATTACCGACTATTCAAATATAAAACAAAAAACAAGAGGAGGTAAAACCATCTATGGAAATAGGTGGTATAACCAACCATAGTAAATTAAAGAACAATTTCATAGGGTGGTAGAACCTACCATAGTAAATAAAATAAAAAGTTCATAAACAATAGAATAATTAAAATACAAGAGGAATTAACACAATAATAATGAAGGCTAAGGTTAGGGGATCCGCCCTTGATATTTCAAATAAGGATAATTAACCCATTTTAGTTATATGAATTATATTTGTTTCATTACCAATATTTATACCACTTCTTTGTAAATGGGTTCAAGCATCCAATGTGCCAATCACCATATGTCTACAACAAATCAAGGTTCCTAACTAGATTCATGTCGGTAAGGAAGAACCATACATCATCTAGAAAGGATCAAGCATTTGATGTGCCAAGGATTGTCGACAATGGATCAAGACCTCCACTTTACGAGTGGTGTCAAGATTGATTAAGAAATTAAATATAAATCATATTGAATAAACATTATAAGATTAAGATTATTAAACACATATTAAGGGTTAGAGAATCTTTATTCTCATATCAAGGGTTTCACCCTTTCACCTTAGCAAAAGAGAAATTAGAAGAACATTATAATAGAAAGAAAATAAAATGCAAGAAAAAGGAAATTCATTAATAACATAAACACACAAAACACAATACAAGATCCTAGCCAAAGCCAAAATGTTCCAGCCAAGGCCAAGATGCCCTAATGGGTCACAAGGCACCTCTATTTATAGATACATCCAGGGGCAAACTTGTCAAATTACAAGGGCATAATTGTCAAATATTAGTTGTAAATATCTTTGACAATTGGGATCATTAGGCACCGACTTTGACCATCAATTTTGACATCTAAATGTTGTGAATTTTAATCACATGTCTTCATGAAAGTTGTAGATATTTCTCTCAGCTTTCTAGAACATATTGATTTGCACAATTTGGATACGTATTTTGAGAGATACGGTCCAAATACTGAGGCCTGGTCAGACTGGGCCGAGACTGTAGATGGGTTCACTTCAAGCCCAATTTTGGTCCACTAAGAGCCCGAATTTGATGATGCTTGTGAAATGCAATATTGTATAAAATTGAATCAGCTTTCCAAAACATTAAGAATTGCACCATTCTGATCTATAAATAGAGAGTTATGCCCATTTTACCGAACCTGTAACAAAACCAAAATTAAGAGAAATTAATTCCAAAGATGCAAATGCTACAAATATGCTTAAGTTGAGGAATTTAATGACACTATTAATGCAATATGATGAACTAAACTCTTATTAAACATGCATATTTAAGTGTTCATCATACCCCCCAACTAGCTTATTGCTAGTCCCTAGCAATTAAAGCGTTATTATTTAGAAGCGATTTATAGAATTTTACATCCAAGGTGGTCATTATTGCACTCTCCTTGATTTTATCCAAATAAACAAACTCTCAACCAATTATTATTATTATTATTATTATTTTTTATGACTCATGTACCTTTCAGTCAAGATATCAATAAACCTCCTTTTTGCGCTCAGTCAACACATGATATGGGGCTTATTAGAAAGAAGCCATATCGGTTCTAATATTTGTTAAGGCTAACAACTTTAGGCAGGGAGCATTCATTTATTTTATATATATATGTGTTTTTTTTTTTTAAAGAATGCATCTTTAACCCATGTAGCGAGCCTTAGGCTAATCGCTCCCAGACCAGTTGGCCTTAGGGCATTAGGTGTTAAGACACTCCTTCGAGCTTAACGACTGGGGTTGCCGATGCTTTATTTTTGCTTAAAAACTTATGGATAGTGCAATGTTCAATCCCATTAAACTATCTCCTTAATCCATGTAGCGAGCTTTGGGCCAATAGCTCCCAAACCAGTTGGTCTTAGGGTATTAGGTGTTAAGGCACCCCTCGGGCTTAATTGCTCGAATTAAAGAGGCTACGAGACCAAACTTTATCCACAATTGCTATTTTTTTCTTCTTTTTTTTCACTTTTTTTTCATTTTTTTTTTAAACTTTCCCCTTCCTTTGTGTTGTTATCCTAAACAAAACAAAAGAACTCAATATTACAACATTTCATTTTGCCATCCACAATCATGCATCAAGGTATGTGTGTGTGTGTGAAGAAAGGTTCATGAGTACTTGCTTGATGAACACTTAAATATGCATGTTTAATAAGAGTTTAGTTCATCATATTACATTAATAGTGTCATTAAATTCCTCAACTTAAGCATATTTGTAGCATTTGCATCTTTGGAATTAATTTCTCTTAATTTTGGTTTTGTTGCAGGTTCGGTAAAATGGGTATAAATTTCTATTTATAGATCAGAATGGTGCAAATATTAATGTTTTGGAAAGCTGATTCAATTATCTACAAGATTACATTTCACAAGTATCATCAAATTCGGGCTCTTAGTGGATCAAAATTGGGCTTGAAGTGAACTCATCTACAGTCTCAGCCCAATCTGACCAGGCATCTGTATTTGGACCGTATCTATCAAAATACGTATCCAAATTGCACAAATCAATATGTTCTAGAAAGCTGAGATAAATATCTACAACTTTCATGAAGACATATGATTAAAATTCTCAATATTTCAATGTCAAATTGATGGTCAAAGTCGGTGCCTAATGATCCCAATTGTCAAAGATATTTACAACTAATATTTGATAATTATGCCCTTGTAATTTGACAAGTTTGCCCCTGGATGTATCTATAAATAGAGGTGCCTTGTGACCCATTAGGGCATCTTGGCCTTGGCTGGAACATTTTGGCTTTGGCTAGGATCTTGTATTGTGTTTTGTGTGTTTATGTTATTATTGAATTTTCTTTTTCTTATATTTTATTTTCTTTCTATTATAGTGTTCTTCTAATTTCTCTTTTGCTAAGGTGAAAGGGTGAAACCCTTGATATGAGAATAAGGATTCTCTAACCCTTAATATGTGCTTAATAATCTTAATCTTATAATGTTTATTCAATATGATTTATATTTAATTTCTTAATCAATCTTGACACCACTCGTAAAGTGGAGGTCTTGATCCATTGTCGACAATCCTTGGCACATCAAATGCTTGGATCCTTTCTAGATGATGTATGGTTCTTCCTTACCGACACGAATCTAGTTAGGAACCTTGATTTGTTGTAGACATATGGTGATTGGCACATTGGATGCTTGAACCTATTTACAAGAAGTGGTACAAATATTGGTAATGAAACAAATATAATTCATATAACTAAAATGGGATAATTATCCTTATTTGAAATATGAAGGGCGGATCCCCTAACCTTAGCTTTCATTATTATTGTGTTAATTCCTTTTACTTGCGTATTTTAATTATTCTCATCTATGGTTGATATTATCTTGTCACCTCTTTGAATCGTTCATATCATATTTGCTTACCTTATAATTTGTAGCGCTAAAACTCCTTCCTCGTGCATCGACCCTGGTCTCACCGGGTTTTATTACTTCGACACTCTTATACTTGGGAGACAATCCTTTTTCGGATGTGTAAAGTTTTTGGCGTCGTTGCTGGGGAAGGTAAAAATTGGCGTGCAAAATTGTAAGTATTCTCTTTTCTCATCTTTGATCTAAATTTTTTTTTTCTTTGTGTGTTCATCTTTTGCTCTCTTTTCTTCTCTCTTTCTTGCATGAAATTTTGGTCACGAACATCTAGTGGTAGACTTGTTAGAAAAACATCATCTTCCTTAGAAAACATGGCCAACAATCATGAGGAAATATTCACGGATGAAGGGGACAACCGTTCGCAACAAAATGATCAAAACCAACGAAGAACCCTCAAACTACATGAATCCGGTAAGGACTAGTGCACCATCTTGTGTAGTTTCTCCTCCAGATTCAATCCTTTCAATTTCAAACCAAGTTTTGTTCGACTTCTACCCACTTTTCATGGCCTTGACATGGAGAACCCATATTCCCATTTGAAACTCTTTGAAGAGGTATGTAGCTCCTACACTGACCCAAATTGTAGCATAAACACCATTAGATTAAAGCTTTTTTCTTTTTTCTTTAAAAGATAAAGCTAGAATATGGCTACAAAATTTGAAGTCGAATTCCATTAGTTCATGGGATGAGATGAAACAACAATTTTTTGAGAAAATTTTTTCCTACCCATAGAACAAATTCTCTTAAAAGACAAATTTATGATTTCTCTCAAAAACAAGGGGAAACCCTTTACCAATGTTGAGATAGATATAAGGAACTACTTAATACCTGTCCTCACCATGGTTTCGAAACTTGGAGAATAGTTGCACACTTCTATGAAGGGTTAACACCTCAAGATAGGCAACTAGTAGAATTAATGTGTAGAGGAGATTTTAAAGAAAAAGACCCTGAGGAAGCACTTGACTTCCTAGATTCCTTAGCAGAAAAGGCACAAAATTGGGACACTGCTGGTACCTATGAGGTACCAAGTAAGGCCCAAACCTCGACATCCAATAGAGGTATTTACAACCTTAGGGAAGACCATGACCTTCAAGCCAAATTCGCATCCCTAGCTAGAAAAGTCGAGGCTTTAGAGATGAAAAAGAGTGGTCAATTGAAATCTATTCAAGAAAATGTCTGTCACATTTGTGATGACAATGACCATTCTACTGATGATTGCCCAACTTTGCCTGCCTTTAGGGACTGTCTCCATGAGCAAGCCAATGCCTTGAACACTTTCAAAAGGCCAAATCACAATCCATACTCACAAACCTACAATCCTGGTTGGAGAAATCATCCAAATTTTAGCTGGAAAAATGACAATCATGCACAATATTCACAAGTCCCTTTTCAAACACGACAAAATTTTCAAAATTCTCATGATCATGCATATGCTCCTCCTCCTAGGAATGACTTTGAAGAAATATTGCATTCATTCATTACAAGGCAAGAGACTTTCAATAGTCAAACTGCTCAAACACTAGCAAATTTGTCAGAAACTCTTACAAAATTTACATCTACATGTAGCATCCAAGAGAAACGAAAATTTCCTTCTCAAACATTGCAAAACCCCAAAGATCAATCTAACTCAAATGCAGGGAATTCAAATAACCATTATTTTGACCAAGCCAAGTTTGTCATGACCCTTCACAATGGTAAGGTTGTTGAAAAACACATTCCTAATCCTTGTGAGAAAGAAGAAGAATCGATCTCTAAAGGACAGGAAGAGGTTGCCAACCCAACACCTAGCGAAGAAGAAACCAAATCCTCATCTGTGCCTCCATTTCCTCAAGCATTAGCTACACCAAAGAAGCCAACTCACAATTCTGAAATCTTGGAAATTTTCAAACAGGTAAAGGTCAACATTCCCTTGCTTGATGTGATCAAACAGGTACCTTCTTATGCAAAGTTTTTGAAAGACTTGTGCACTATGAAAAGAAAACTAAATATGAAAAAGAAGGCCTTTCTAGCCAAGCAAGTAAGTGCTATTCTTCAAAATAATAATACAGTGAAATATAAGGATCCAGGTTGTCCTACAATTTCATGTGTTATTGGAGACCATAAAATTGAAACAAGCTTTACTTGATCTTGGTGCTAGTGTGAATTTGCTTCCATACTCGGTTTTTCAAAAACTCAATCTAGGTGAGTTAAAACCAACTTCTGTGACTCTTTTGCTTGTTGATAGATCAATTAAAGTACCAAGAGGAGTAGTAGAAGATATTTTAGTTTAAGTCGATAAATTCATTTACCCAATGGATTTTATCGTCTTGGACACACAATCAGTGGAAGTAAGCAATTCTTCCTGTTATTTTAGGGCGTCCATTTCTAGCTACCTCTAATGCTTTGATTAATTGCAGGAATGGAGTCATGAAGCTACCTTTTGGGAACATGACATTGGAACTTAATGTTTTCAATATGTGCAAACAACCAATGAAGAAGAAGATGAAATTAAGGAGGCTAATATGATCGAATCTATTGTGGAAGGTCACATCCAAAAAGGGAGTTCTTCTGACCCTTTGGAAACTTGTCTAGTAAATTCATTAGAACCAAGCATGGAACTAGAGTCTGATCTTTCTTATATATGTTCTTTATTGGATTGTGCACAGGTGATGGAAAAAGGCTCAAAATCAAGATTTGAAGAATTGGGGCAAATGAATGAAAGCAAGAGATGTGAAGCTCCCAAGCTAGAATTGAAGCCCTTACCTGAAGGACTGAAATATGCATATCTTGGGGAGAATCAGACATATCCGGTGGTAATTTCTTCATCCCTCACATGCGAGCAACAAGGTAAGTTGATAGAAGTGCTTAAAAAGCATAAAAATGCAATTGGGTGGACTTTAAAAGATATAAAAGGCATTAACCCTTTAATTTGCACACATAGAATACATTTAGAGGAAAATGCCAAAACATCTCAACAACCTCAAAGGAGATTAAATCCACACATGAAAGAGGTCCTTAGGGCTGAAGTTCTCAAACTACTTGATGTGGGAATTATCTATCCTATTTCTGATAGTAAGTGGGTAAGCCCTACATAAGTAGTACCTAAGAAATCTGGCATTACACTAGTTAAAAATGAAAGGGTGAATTATTACCAACTCGTGTCTCATCTAGTTGGAGGATGTGCATTGATTATAGAAAATTAAATGCTGTCACTAGAAAAGACTATTTTCCTTTACCCTTCCTTGACCAAATTCTTGAAAGAGTAGCAGGAAACCCCTACTACTGCTTTCTTGATGGATACTCAGGCTACTATCAAATCCCCATTGCACTTGAAGACCAAGAAAAGACCACATTCACGTGCCCTTTTGGCACTTTTGCATTTAGGAGAATGCCTTTTGCACTTTGTAATGCCCCAGCCACTTTTCAAAGATGCATGTTAAGCATTTTCAGTGACATGGTTGAGCATTGTTTAGAAGTTTTCATGGATGATTTAATGGTCTTTGGAAACTCTTTTGATAATTGTCTTGAAAATTTAGAAAAAGTCCTAAAAAGGTGTGTAGAAAAAGGTCTTATTTTGAATTGGGAAAAATGTCATTATATGGTCACTTCAGGAATTGTTTTAGGTCATGTGGTGTCGTCTAAAGGAATTGAAGTGGATAAAGCAAAAGTGGAATTAATTTCCCATTTGCCTCCACCAAAAACAGTTAAAGAGATTCGTTCATTCTTAGGGCATGCTGGATTTTATAGGAGGTTCATAAGAAATTTCAGTGCGATATCTAAACCTCTTTGTAACCTCTTAATAAAAGATACTTCCTTTGAATGGACTCAAGAATGTCAAAATGCCTTTGATACACTAATTGGACTTTTAACAACTGCTCCAATTATGCAATCTCCTGATTGGTCCTTGCCTTTGAATTGATGTGTGATGCAAGTGACTATACCGTTGGTGCTGTCCTAGGACAAAGAAAAGAAGGTAAGCCTTATGTAATATACTATGCAAGTAGGACTTTAAATGATGCACAAATGAATTACACAACAACTGAAAAAGAACTACTTGCAGTAGTATTTTCATTGGACAAATTTCGTTCTTATTTAATTGGTTCTCCCACAATTGTTTACACCTGAACATGCAGCTGTGAGATATTTAATGAATAAACAGGATGCAAAACCTAGATTGATACGGTGGATCTTATTGCTCCAAGAATTCAACATCACAATAAAGGATAAGAAAGGAGCCGAAAAGGTCGTTGCTGATCATCTTTCAAGACTAACGACAGAGACATTAATTGAAACTTCACCTATCAATGATTCTTTTCCTGATGAATTTTTATTTTCTGTTGCTACTGTACCTTGGTTTGCTAACATTGTAAATTTTCTTGCGACAGGGAAAATGACACCTCATTGGAATGCTCAAGACAAAAGAAAATTTTTAACCGAGGTGAAAAATTTTTACTGGGATGACCCATATCTGTTCAAATATTGTCCAGACCAAATAATGAGAAGATGCTTACCTGACAATGAGGTAAGTAGTGTCATTAACTTTTGTCATTCTGAAGCATGTGGAGGACATTTTTCATATAGAAAAACAGCTGCTAAGATCTTACAATGTGGATTTTATTGGCCCACCTTATTTAAAGATACACATGCATTTTGCAAAACATGTGAAAATTGTCAAAAATTGGGATCTATTTCAAAAAGAAACATGATGCCGTTGAATCTCATTCTTGTCGTTGAAATCTTTGACTGTTGGGGTATTGATTTTATGGGACCCTTTCCACCGTCATTTGTTTTGTGTACATCCTTGTTGCAGTAGACTATGTTTCAAAATGGGTCGAGGCAATTCCATGTCGAAACAATGATCACAAAACAGTTGTCAAATTCTTGAAGGAGAATATCTTAAGTAGATTTGGAATTCCTCGAGCCATTATTAGTGATGGGGGTACACATTTTTGTCACAAACCATTTGAAACTTTAATGAAGAAATATGGAATAACCCATAAAATTTCTACACCCTATCACCCACAAACAAGTGGACAAGTTGAATTAGCTAATAGGGAGATAAAACAGATCTTAGAAAAAACGGTTAACCCAAATAGTAAAGATTGGTCTTTAAGACTTAATGATGCACTTTGGGCTTACCGAACTGCTTTTAAAACATCATTAGGAATGTCTCCTTATAGATTAGTCTATGGAAACCTTGTCACTTGCCTGTGAAAATTGAGCATAAAGCTTATTGGGCCATTAAAACATTCAACACAAATTTGAATGATGCTTGCAAGTTACGTAAACTCAAACTGAGTGAACTTGAAGAAATCAGGAATGAGGCTTATGAAAATTCTAAAATCTACAAAGAAAAAATGAAGGTTTTTCATGACAAATTCATTGTTAGAAAATATTTTGAACCTTCACAAAAAGTTCTTTTGTATGATTCAAGATTGCACTTGTTTCCTGGTAAACTTCGGTCTCGTTGGACTGGACCTTTCATTGTTAAAAATGTTTTCCCTCATGAGCAGTTGAAATTGAGAACCCAAAGAATGGTAATGTGTTTAAAGTTAATAGACAACGGTTAAAACCATTCTTTGAAAATTTTGACCAAAACGAAGAGTCTATTGCTTTAATTGATCCTTTTTAAGGATTGATTTTCCCGGTCAAGTGGCGGATACGGTACTCCGTGGCTTTTAAAGTCGGTTTTTCAGTTCCCTAAAAACTGTTGCTCACCTTGCATTCATTTTCTTTTCTTCTCTCTCATTTTCTTCACATGGATACCATTCTCTCAAAATTGCACAAAACATTTTCCCTCTCTTCCTCAAAATGATTTG
>SNVD02013030.1:0-74729 GCA_013180625.2 Boswellia sacra
ATGTGTGATTAAGGATGTTAGTAACAATAAGACATTATGTGTTGGTAATAGATGTGGTAATATTTATACAATGGATATTGATGTTAATGATCATGTAGAAAATTGTTTCATTGTTAATCATGATGCTTGGTTATGGCATAGAAGGTTAGGTCATGCTAGCATGGACACAATTTCAAAAATTTCTAAAAATGATTTAGTTGATGGTCTTCCAAAAATAAAATTTGAAAAGGATAAGATTTGTGATGCTTGTCAATTTAGAAAACAAGTGAGAACTTCTTTTAAACAAAAGAAATTTATTTCGACAAATAAACCTCTACAATTACTTCATTTGGATTTATTTATACCATCAATAACTCAAAGCCTTGGTGGAAAGTATTATGTTTTTGTTATTATAGATGATTATTTAAGATTCACTTGGATGTTATTCTTGAAAACTAAAAATGAGGCTACACAAGCTTTTTCAAAATTTGTAAAAAGAGTCCAAAATCAAAAAGGATATTCTATTGTGTCCATTAGGAGTGATCATGGTGGTGAAGTAGACAATGTTGCATTTGAAAATCTTTGTGATTAAAATGGTTTTGAACATAATTTTTCCTCACCTAGAACTCCACAACAAAATGGTGTTGTTGAAAGGAAAAATAGGACTATCCAAGTAATGGCTAGGACCATGTTACTTGAAAATAATTTGCCAAAATATTTTTGGGCCGAAGCCGTTAATACCACATGCTTTATAATCAATAGAGTCCATATTAGAGCTTTAATAAAGAAAACTCCTTAAGAACTTTGGAAAGGAAGAAAACCCAACATTGGATTTTTAAAAGTTTTTGGATGTAAATGTTTTATTTTAAACACCAAGGATAACCTTGGAAAATTTGATGCAAAAGCCGATGTTGGAATTTTTGTTGCCTACTCCAACCATAGTAAAGCATATAGAGTTTTTAACAAAAAGACTCTTACTATTGAAGAATCTATGCATGTTGAATTTGATGAAACTAATGTTATTTCTTCAAAGAATTTAGATGATAATATTGTTGAGGTAGAAAGGCAAATCAAGGAATCAAGGCTTGATGAAAAGAGCCAAGATGAATTACAAATTCAACAAGAAAAGCTTGAGGAAGTAAATGATTCTTCCAAAGAATTACCAAAGGAATGGAGGTATGCAAAAGCTCACCCTAAAGATCCCATTATTGGTGAACCATCACAAGGTATGAAAACTAGATCTTCTTTTAAGAACTTTTGTAATCATTTTGCTTTTGTCTCTCAAGTTGAACCAAAATCTTTTAAAGAAGCCGAAAATGACGAAAGTTGGATTTTGGCTATGCAAGAAGAATTGAATCAATTTGAAAGAAATCAAGTTTGGGAATTAGTCCCTAGACCCAAAATCATTCTATTATAGGCACTAAATGGATTTTTAGAAATAAAGTAGATGAAAATGGCACCATGATTAGAAACAAAGCTAGACTTGTTGCTCAAGGATACAATCAAGAAGAAGGTATTGATTATGAGGAAACCTTTGCACCGGTTGCTAGATTAGAATCAATTAGAATGTTGTGTGCATTTGCATGTTATAAAAATTTTACATTTTATCAAATGGATGTCAAAAGTTCATTTTTAAATGGTTACATTATAGATGAAGTATATGTAGAGCAACCTCTTGGTTTTCAAAATCATGATTTTCCAAACCATGTTTTCAAACTCAAAAAGGCACTTTATGGCTTGAAACAAGCACTAAGAGCATGGTATGATAGATTGAGCAAATTTCTCATTGATAATGGTTTCGAAATAGAAAAAAGTTGATACTACTCTTTTTGTTAAAACAAAAAATGATGATTTATTAATTGTTCAAATCTATGTTGATGATATTATATTTGGTGCTACTAATGTCTCTATGTGTGAGGAATTTTCCAAGTGCATGCAACAAGAATTTGAAATGAGCTTAATGGGAGAATTAAATTTCTTCCTTGGACTTCAAATCAAGCAATCAATAGATGGATCTTCATTAATCAAGCTAAATACACAAGAGATCTTCTCAAGAAGTTTGGCATGGATAATTCACAGGACATAGAACACACCTTGGGTACATTAACCAAGCTTGACAAAGATGAGAAAGGAAAAGATGTTGAGGTAACAAAATATCGAGGTATGATTGGCTCTCTTTTGTATTTAACTGCTAGTAGACCTGATATTATGTTTAGTGTGTGTATGTGTGCCAGATTTCAGTCTTGTCCAAAGGAATCTCACCTTAAGGCTGTCAAAAAGATATTTAGATATCTTCTTGGAACCATAAATCTAGGTCTTTGGTATCCTAAGTGTGATAATTTTGATCTAATTAGTTATTCCGATGCGGACTTTGCTGGAAGTCTTCTTGATAGAAAGAGCACTAGTGGCTCTTGCCATTTTCTAGGACATGCATTAGTCTCATGGTTTAGTAGAAAACAAAATTCTGTTGCCTTATCAACCGCGGAAGCCGAGTATATTGCAGTAGGAAGTTGTTGTGCACAATCTCTTTGGATGAAACAAATTTTAAAAGATTATGGTGTGGTATTTGATCATATTCCCATCAAATGGACAATACAAATGCCATCAACATTTCAAAAAATCCCATACAACACTCTAGGACTAAAGCATATAGAGATTAGACATCATTTTATTAGAGATCATGTGCAAAAAGGAAATATTTCGTTAGAATTTGTTCCCACCGATAAACAATTAGCCGATATATTTACTAAACCCCTTAGTCAAGATAGATTTTGCATAATTAGAAGAGAATTAGGCATGTTGGATATGTCTTAATTTTGTTTTTATATGATAATCTTTGAATGGTAGCATATGTTAAGGGGGAGAATATATTTAGGGGGAGTAGTTAATTTGATTACATCTTTTTGATGATAACAAAAGGGGGAGAAATAGTTGGATTGCTTATATTCATAACAAGTGCCATTCTTTTTGCTTATTAAAATGAAGTGTTGAAGCTAAGGAGAAGACTACATGTTATTTATGATTTTAGATTATATTTTAAAGCAATCAATGGTTTGTCATCATCAAAAAGGGGGAGATTGTTAGCCCTAAGGCTACATGATAATTTTGATGATAACAATACACATTGATTAATTGAGATTTACTACCATGTTTATTTATGTGCAAGAGTAAGATCATTGAAATAATTTTAAAAATCAAGAAGAGGCTTATTAAAATGAAGTGTTGAAGCTAAGGAGAAGACTACATGTTAAAGGCACCAAAGTTTAAGAACAAGGATTGACTCAAGGAATGTGACACATGAGCAATGTTCAATCAATTGGTCATATATATCTCTACAAATATCCAAATGACGTGATTCTTGAGCCTTTGGAAAGCTTACTCAATTTATAACATTTCATATGTTTTAATGAAATTCAAATTTCAAGTGCAAGGTTGTCCAAATCATCATGCAAGTTGAAAGACAAATGGAAGCAGCTGACATGAGCACCGAATACTCCATTGGACATATCTTGAGCTAAAAAAATCAAAATGACTTGATTCTTATGGAATTGGAAAGATGACTTAATTACGAACATTTCATATGTTTTGAAAAAATTCAAATTTCAAACAGAAGGCTGACATAATTGACATGCAATTTGGTGGACTGACACAAAGAAGAAAAATCAACTCACATGAGCACCGAATGGTATTTTAGCCATATCTTAAGATAGAGATATCCAAATGCTTTGATTCTTAATTTTTTGGAAACATTATTCAAATATGCAGATCTTTCATGTTTTAAAGAAATTCAAATTTCAAACGGAAGGCTGACATAATTATCATTCAATTTGGTGGACTGACACAAGAAAGAAAAATCAAGTCACATGAGCACCGAATGGTGTTTTGGCCATATCTTGAGCTACAGATATCCAAATGACTTGATTATTAATGCGTTGGAAAGCCTATTCAAATATGCAAATATTTTATGTTTTTCATATTTTCAAATTTCAAGCGGAAAATTGAGAAAAATGGAAGACAAAATTATGGTTTTTATGGTGGGCAAAAAATTTGGAGTTGGTGTCTTCACTTGATTAAGTTCACCCCATTTGCCTATAAAAGGAGCCCTTCTCCCATGCATTTAGAACAACAAGAAGAGACAAGAATCTATCAAGCCACAAATAAGAGAAATATCAAGTTTAGAGAGCTTTAATATTCTTTATCTACTCTTTGAAGAGAGTTGTACTTTTATTGTAAACAATTTTCTTTGGTCTTGTATTGTGGTGAGAGTTAAATCTACTTGTAAAGGATAAAAGTTATCCTTGAGAGAATTCTTTCCTTGGTGAGGTTGTTCATCAAGAAGAACTCTTGGTGTGGTGTTATCAAGGGTTGAAGAAAGTTGCCTTGGTGAGGTTGTTCATCAAGAAGAACTCTTGGTGTGGTGTTATCAAGGTTGAAGGAAGTTGCCTTGGTGAGGTTGTTCATCAAGAAGAACTCTTGGTGTGGTGTTATCAAGGGTTGAAGAAAGTTACCTTGGTGAGGGTGTTCATCAAGAAGAACTCTTGGTGTGGTGTTATCAAGAGTTGAAGGAATTTGCCTTGGTGAGGTTGTTCATCAAGAAGAACTCTTGGTGTGGTGTTATCAAGGGTTGAAGGAAGTTGCCTTGGTGAGGTTGTTCATCAAGAAGAACTCTTGGTGTGGTGTTATCAAGAGTTGGAAGATAAAGTCTTGGTGAGGTTGTTCATCAAGCAAGTTGTAAAGATTTCTACAACTTAGTGGAAAGCTTAGCTCGTGGAGCTAGGAGCCCGTGGACGTAGGCAAGGTTTGCCGAACCACGTAAATTGAGTTTGCACTCTCTCTATCCCTATCCTCTTTATGTTTACTTGCACTTGTGATTGTTCTTTATTGTCATTCTCTTGATTGCATTCTATTTTCATCTTCTTCACCTTTGTTCTTAAAGAAAGATTTAAATAACTTTGATCTTTCAAGAAAAGTTTTCTAAATCCGCTTTTATAAATAAAAACCCAATTCACCCCCCCTCTTGGGTTGGCATACCTGGGTCAACAATCTTTTGGTTATCCATTGTCCTTATGTTGCCTCTCAGGGTCTTACTACAAAAGGAGAATATAGATATAACTTTTCTTGTGGATCTTTCTTTTCACACGCCACCTTGGCTTTCTTTGCTTTACACAACAACAGAAAAGTACCCCTAATCTATATTTCTTCGCTCTGGATAGCCTTAACTGAATCACAACTTCTAACTCAGAAATTCGTAAGATATCAAAATGATAAAATTTAACCGACGACAAGGCCGAACTGAGAGAACTTTATTATTTTGAACCTTAATTTTCAACTCCTTTTGGGAGGATAGGCTCTGATACCATAAAAAAAGAAGCTCGAAGTACAAGTTCTGATACGAGTACTAGGGATAAGGTTTACACAAATGATAGACTTACAATAGACTCGGCTAGTATTCCATGTCCTAATACAAAGCCATGGTATATCCTTTATATAGGCAAAGCCAAGATGCTTCCTTATCTCTAAGAAATCTTCTTTATATTACTCACCATACTTTATATCACATCATACTACTTTACAACTCAAACCTTATCACTAACATCATTACACTTGACACCTCACTACATGACTCACACATAAAGACAATATTACATCATTACACTAGCATGACTCATCTCATGCTTTATTACCTTATATCACATCATGTCATATCATGTCACATCATGTCTCTTCGTCAATGCTTTCGCTGATGGGTCCACTTTGCTTCTGCTTTAATCTTCATCTGTGTCAAAGAAGAAATCATCCTGCCATGGAACCTAATTGATGGGTAGAACTTGTGGATCAATTGATTCATTAGGCATTTGTGGCTGTGGCCAGTGTAATGATGTCACATTATATCTCTTGATGTGACATGATGTGATATAAAAGTAATAAAGCATGAGATGAGTCATGCTTGTGTAATGATATAATATTGTCTTTATGTGTGAGTCATGTAGTGACGTGTCTAGTGTAATGATGTTAGCGACAGAGTATGAGTTGTAAAGTAGTGTGATGTGACATAAAGTATGATGAGTCATGTAATAACGTGTAAAGGAGATTCCTTAGAGATAAGGAAGCATCCTAGCATAGTATCCTGGCTTTGCCTATATAAAGGATACCATGGCTTTGTATTGGGGACACGGAATACTAGCCGAGTCTCTTGTAAGTCTATCCTTTGTGTAAACCCTATCCCTAGTAATGGTGCCAGAGCTTGTACTCTGAGCTTCTTTGTTTTTATGGTATCAGAGCCTATCCCAAAAGGAGTTGAAAAGTAAGGTTCAAAATAATAAAGTTCACTCAGTTCGGCCCTGCCGTCGGTTGAATTTTATCATTTTGATATCTTATGAATTTTTGATTTAGAAGTTGTGATTCAGTTGAGGCTATCCAGAGTGAAGAAATATAGATTGAGGATATTTTTCTATTGTGGTGTAAATGCTCGAAAAGAAGGCCAAGGTGGCATGAGAAAAAGAGCTAAGATCCACAAGAAAAGTTATATCTATATTCTCCTTTCATAGTAAGACACTGAGAGGTAACATAAGGACAATGGATAACCAAGAGATGGCAAAGACTGAATTTTCAAAGTCTTCTTCAGAAATTCCTTTTTCTTCTAGTTCAGTCACAAACTTCCATTATGAAGCAGAGTATGAGTCAGATACCAAACCCAACTCTCTACAACCCTTTCATCTAGACCCTCCTAATCCTTATAAGTTTTACGATGTCAACGTTCTTATTCCTAAACTAAAAACCCTTGTTCCTTTTACAAGTCAAAAACTCAAGTTAGTGTATAAGTCTTTAGAAGTGTTAGTCAAGTCTATTTCTTCTAGTTCCTCAGAAACCTATCTTCCTATTATTTCTGTACCAGATATCCAAAGATATAGTCGTGAAGGCTACCGTAGAATTCACCTGGGAGCAATTCAAATAGGATTGCAACCATTATTCCTTGGTGGTAAAAATGTTACTTGTTTCATTGCTATTTGAGATACTCATTGGCTGTCTTTTGAAAAAGCTTTGATATCAGCTGTTGAGGTAGCCCTTAATCAAAGTGATTTCATCATACAAGTTGAGTCTAACTTTACCCTTGATATTTCCAGGCCTACTTTGCCAAATGCTATCAAAGTCATGATCCAGTTACATGGATTAGAAATGAATCGAATTGAGTCAGCCCTTGCAATTCATCATTCCATGACCTATAAAGTCGAAACACATCTCTTTTACTTGAACCACACAATTATGCCTATCACTAGACTCATTGGTAATGGCATAATCATTCAGCCTCAAACTTTCAAGCAAAATCAACTCGTTTTTTCTCCCAAATTGATTAATGAGTATAAGTAGAGTAACAAGTCTCAAACTGTCCATGACAAGCCAAAAATAGGAAAGCTGTGTGCTGGCAGAACATCAGTTTCTTTTCCAAGAGAATCAGTTCCTATCTATCCTTGTGAAAAGTGTCAGCTGGAAGGCAAGAATCCTAGATCTTGCACTCATATGCCCAGAACTCATTTCCTTCCCAGATCTCATTCAGTGAGATATGGCAGATCCATTCACATGTTCAAATTTCCAGAAAATGATTTCGTCTCTAATGCCTCTAGAAATTATGTTGCTAGAAGTTGGGTTGTTCAGAAGCTTGATCCAACAGAGTTTGGTCCTATTGAAAAGGCGGTCAACTAGCATAATACTAATGCTTTACAACAAACAAAGCATTAGAAGCTATTGCTGAGCAGTAGGAGCAGATATTGCAAGAACTTCATGAGATACGCAGGAGACTTAAGAAAGTTCACAGGCTTACAGTTAAGCAACATTCAGATGCTCATGAAAAGCCTTGTCCAATCAACATGATTGTCAGCACTGGAGTTGACAGTGACTATTTTCTTAATCAAGTTCGTGAGGAGCAGCAGAGATACTTTGAGCAAAAGAAGAAAAAGAAGATTTCTTGGAAGAAAGATAAGCCGAGAAAGCATATAGATATTTGGGAAGAAAGTCCTACAGGCAACAGTATCAAAGGCTTTTGGAGAAATTATGATATGCCACATGTGCAGCCTTGGCCGATCATGCCTCTGGTTGGGATGATGATCAATCTGGTTCTACATTAGTGGATGAAACAATTCCACAAATTCTTCCTCTTCCTCAGTTGCTGAACTAGTTATGATGGAGCAGCCTCATATTCCTGCAAATCCCACATATGTTGATACTACTGGCAGATTTAGGCAAAAAACTCCTCAGTTGAAACAAGACGTGAGTAGAGGAGAAACATCAGGAGTTTCTTCTTCAACAAACGTTGGTGACAGCCAAAATCAAGAAAATCAATAAGAGCTCGGTGTTCAAATTCAGGTGCCTAACGCTCCAAATATAAAAACTTTTTGGAATATTGATGGTCTAAAACCAGAAGAAAGACCAGCATATTTCAAAAAGATGCTAGCTTAGGCAAAAGGAGAAATTCTGCGTGCTCTACGTCTTAGCAAAAGAACAGTCACTCTTCGACTTGTCTCAGGATTTCTTGGATCCTTGAGAAGATAGTGGGCAAATACATTTACTCTGGTAGAGAAAGAGTATATCCTTAGTCATGATCAGCCATATAACGAATTAATCAGATATATGGTTGCTCATTTCTTTGGCACTAGAGAGCGAGAAAGTGAAATTTTTGAAAAGAAATATCTTCAGAACAAGTGCTATGATGTTCAAATGCTTGAGCAATATTTTCTCAAACAAGAATCTCTCTACTTCAAATTTAACAAGGAGACGTATACAATCAAAAGAACTTTTGTTCTTAATATGCTAGGCCCAGTAGCAGAGATGCTTGAAGCAAAATCAAAAGAACTATGTTCTTATTTGTACAATCTTTAAGACCTTTTATAGTGCTGACTCACTCTCACACACTGACATAATCTTTGACAAATAAAATCTTTGCAAAGATCCTACGCACTAGTAACACTGCTCACTCTATGTCACAGATAACTTAACAACACACTGTTAAGTTATACATAACACCCGATGTCTGACATAGATTTATATAAACACTCAACCCTCAAGTTATCTTAAGTGTCTACTAACTCATTCAGACTTAATCAACATCTCATGTACGATTTTAACTCTCATACATGAAACAAAGACTCAATGAGTCAAAGTAACAAAGACATCCCTTTTGTGTTGAAGCTTTCTTCTATGACATCTTGGAATGCTGTGACCAACTCTCTCTAGAGCACAAACTAGTCTCCGATCCGCAAAAACTCTCCTTTGCCGACTTTGTCATAACTCGATATATATTGAAAGGTGTTGATTAAAATCTTCCTAAAAATCCTGTAAATATCTCAATCAAAATCTCATTAGGATTAAGATAAAATAAAATAGGAAGTGTTTATAGTCAAACTCCAAAAGTAATTAGGACACAATTAAATATCCTCCTATTTTGATTAGGATACAAGAAATATTATCCTAATCTATAGAGATATTTATTGTGAATCAAATACTTCCTATATTCAACATCTAGAAACAGCAAAATAGGAATTAAAATGCTTTTTCTAATTTTTATCACAAGTTAACCAAAAACTTCACATGTGCATGACACATGCAAGGATTACGTTAACACCAACAAAAACAAATTTTAACTTAACAGGCTTTAAGCTATAAACCAAAATAATAAGTGCCCAAATTTCACAAGGCGGAAAACTAAAAAATCCCCAAAATTTTCATCTTTCCAATATCAAAACCCTAAATCATGAACTCTTACCACTGCATCGTGAAACCAAAATCCCCTAAGCACACTTGATCCCTAAAATCTCCAATGTATCAAAGAAGTTACGTGACTGATTCAAGATATCCATAGTGGCTAATAGAGTTTAAAAAATGGTTTGAAAGGGTTTCTTTAATCTACTAAGCACACTTGGGCTCCAAAATCTTATGTTGTTTAGTCAAAGATTAGTTCCAGTGTTTTGTTAGAACGCACCTCCATTATTCATCTCATGGTTGCTAGCCAGTGTTTGGTTTACGACTCTACTTCCAATGTTATTGGTAACTATCGGTTGCATTTTGTTTTTAATCTTTTGTTTGTTTATGTTTTTTAATATTTTTAATGTTTTTAACCATTGGGTTTATCCTTCATTTTTGTTTGTAGGACTGGAGGATCTTAAGAAGGGGTTGATTCTTTGTCTTTGTAACTACGCTTTTTAATATTTTACTTTGTAAGGCTACAGGTACAGTTGCTTTATCTATATCTAGCTTAGTTCTTTAATTGTTAAATCTATTTTAACTGATAATGACGAAAGTGTTGGATCTAATCTTCAATAGTTGGAATCTTGGTTACTTTATCCAACCTTTGTGATTGAAAGTAAAAAAATAGAGTATCATTGGCTTATAAATTAACGAGACTTTTTGTTTCTTACTCTAAAGCGTAGATTGCAACAAAATAAAAATATACTAATATAAGACTTTGTGGCCCACATTCGTTGATTTCATTACATTGAATATGTCTAAAAGTTTAGAAGTATTCCAATTTGTTTTATTATAAGACTTTCCGTCCTATATTCTTTGATTTTACTCAAAAGTTTGATGCAACACATTAATATATACAGTAAAGTAATACAATAAACAGCTAGATTCTCTTCTTTTCCCAAAATCAAAATATTATACACATTGATTTTGTTTGCTTTTTAATTGTAAGTAGGACTACAGCTTCTATCTTGTGTAAAGTAAGAGATTATTTTTTATACTGTTCACATGTAGGTAGTGGGTAGGGACAAATCTTGTTCACATCTTTATTGTTTGATATGTATATAAGGATATTGGACAGTTTTCGTTTGGTTGCCTACAGCAAGCAATTGTACACAGGGCGTTTTATCATTTGGCATTGAAGTGATCTTCAAGCTTAATTAATATATTTGGTTCAATTGTACAACATGGGATGGGAATGTAAATTTAATAATTATATACATATAACTAGAAAGATTAATTCAATTACTTCTAGTTTTTTCATGTTCATATGCTTAGTATTTAAGGTATGAAGATTGATTTATACATTCTATCAAAGATTTTTTAATACAGCATCATATCATGTTTGCAAGAGCATATGAAACTCTCATATATACAATGTAGTACATCTTTTAATCAAAACTGCATTTGCTTTAATCAAAACTCTCAAATGCATGTGATTCTTCATCTTTTTCACAATCGGCCATAACTTGACTTCTTATTAATCATTTATATAAATCATTAAATGTCATTGAATGATAAGAGAAATCTAATAAATGTAACTTATTAAAAACCATATAAATCAAATGTCAATATAAAATATTGAATTCAATGCCCAACATTTGACTAATATATAACATAAAAACGTATCTTTTACGATTTGAATTCCATTCAAATGTTCTTATAATAATAAAATTGGTGCTTGTGGTTACTATTGGCAAGCAATCAGGATATGGTTATAGCTTACACTAGACCTATTGTATTTGACAAAGAAAAAAAAATTATAGGTATTTGTTTTGTACATGCGTTTCTTGTTTCAATATTTTAGTCTATTAAAAAAAGTGTTCTAGAATTTGTCTATATAGAAAATGTTTATCAAATCATGGATGAATACCTTAATGTTGCAACAGTATATATGAAAGGGATACTCTTCAAAACTGAACTAGACAATTTAAAACTAAACAAAAAATTGTTTCCAATATATTAGTGTTACTTTGAAAACCGAACATACAAAAAATTGGTTGCATCTCCATCAAAAGGTTTCCAATATAAAATAAGGGAGTAGTACTTTCAACTTTATTTTTTATTGTTAACTTTACTCGTCATGACTATTTTTCTGTCACATACAGGCCCTTTCTTTAATATTTTTTATTTTGGTTTAATTTTCTATGTGATATATATTGGATTCCAAATTGGATTAGTTAAGTGTTAGAATAATAGTGTTACTTTTCATGGATTCAAAGTATGTGCTCTGACACACTACTTGGTAACAAAGTAAAAGAGACTTGTGTACATTTTTTAGATTACCTATAACTTTTGAGATGTTTTTTAAATTATTTTTTGTACAGCTTTGGAGCATAAGCTGGTGGTGAAGAAGGTTTTACAAATCTTTTATTGAGTGCTAAGTGTCAAGGAAAGCATTGTATTTTTTTAGGTATGTTTTTGTTCTATTTATCTATTAACAAGTATTAAATTTTTCTATTAGCCTTGCTTATTGATTATTCTATAAATAGACATGTATTGGATATTAGTTATAACTATCTTAATGATTACTTATAGTCTTTATATCCATGCATGTGTTGCATATTACTCTTAAGCATGGATTCATATCCCTTTATATTCTCTGTAGACGTGTATGAACTATAAGTTAAGTGTAGGTTTACAACCACTACAAGAAAAATGATCATATTTGACAGTCTTTGACCGTCAAATATGTATATATTTAGCGGTCTTAAAAGCGCCACCAATGGCACCGCCAAATATAGTCAATTCGACTATATTTGGCAGTCAGTCAAAGTGCCAAATATGCATCTGACTATACTTGGCGGTTTTTGACCGCCAAATATAATAGGTTTAAAAATTTAAAAAAATATACTTGACGGTTTTTTACCACTAAGTATAATAGTTTCAAAAAAAATATATACTTGGCAGTTTTTAACCGCCAAGTATTTAAAAAAAATTGATATATATGTACCAATTTTTGAATACCAATTAGACCCTCATCAGAAGTTCATGAAATCAATAACCAATCAACACATCAACATGAACATAAAACTGATCAGCACAAACACAAATCTCAATACATAATTCAAGTTAAATAAAACCAGTACCTACACACTAAATTCAACAACTTTAAAAATAAAAGCTTACAAGTCAAGTCATCCAAATCAGCATCCCTATCTTTATCATAACCAAAACATCAGATTCAGCAACTGTTAATAACAACATCTATAATTGACCATCAAAACCCATAAAGATAAACTTCAGTATCTTCACATCAACCCGCTAAACAAGACCACTACGAATCATAGTTCTTCCATACCCATATATAGCTTCGTTATCTTCACTATCAAAATTTAGCAACAGATTTCAAAACAATAACCCATAAAATAAACAAACAAACAAAACCAAACCCAGTAAAGAAACAATCAAGAGATCAAATCGGTAACAACATTATAAATAAAAAATTTCTCAACCATTGATTACACATGTTAAAGAATTAATTGAATGACCAAAGCAAAAACAGCCAACAACAGCTTAGGTATAAAATAGACTGGTGAAGCTATAGTGAAGGGAGAGAGAGAGAGAGAGAGCAATGTAGAGTATAAGAATCTAAAATGATATGTTATATTACTCTGACAAGAAGCTCCTAAAGCATGAGGACTTAAATTTGCATCAACCATCATTACAGGAGCATAATCCACTTAGGCGTGAGAAATGTCTCCTGCATTTTATTTGTCAAATTCAGAGCTTAGTTTCTTTTAAAAAGTTGGCAACAAATTCTAACACCATATAGAAAAATTTGACAAAAGTCAACTTACAATTGCTTGAACGCTGGCAACACCAACCATCAATTCTCCATTGGCATCAATTATGTTACACACAACAGCAGTATTTATATCTTCTTGCTTCCTAATGCCTACTCCAGGCACAATTTAAGAAAATAGATAGAATCATGATGTCATCTATAGGAACCTAGAAATTAAACACATAAATTATTCTGGAATTCTTTTTGTTTACTTGAACATGAGACATGTGTGTGTGTGGGGGGGGTGGGGGGGTGGTTTGTTGGGGAAGAAGCAGTAATATTATAAATAGGACTCCTACTTATAAAACTTGTTCCTGGCGTATCACCAAAAAAATTAATAAAAAGAACTCAGTTTTCTCTCCATTCTTCATCTCATTATCAATTCTCCTTAAATAAATAAAATAAAGTTCCAAAGAGAAAACATAGATTAATTTATTCTGAAACTTTCACCTGTAATATGGTGGATTCATAAAGAGCACCATCTTTTATTTCATTCCAAGACCTAGATCCCAGCATGGGAGTTAGACAAAAATGAACAATTCGACAAAACAAAAGAGCAGGAAACAAATTAATCAAACCCCTTTAGTGGGAAAATATCAAGATTTTCAAAATAATAATTATAGAAACTACTAACTAACCTGGGAGTCAAAGTCCACTGCAGAGATGCCTGGTCCAAGAACAAAGAAAATTGAAAAATATAAATGGTGAGTAATCAATTACAAACTTAACACCCTTATAATTACAAGTTTCAGTAATAAAACTCTGAAAGATAAAACAATACTTTCTTATTATATGCTCGTTTTCAAAATAAAGACCATTGCCGAGCCGATTCATCTGTAAAAAAGATTTTAAATGCTCAACTACACTGCCAAATGCTAAAAAAATGAAAAGGGTCCAAAGAAGGGGAACACCTTAAACAATAATAATTAATTGAAAAGGGACCTGCAGTGGTGTTTCTTCATCGGTGTCTTCTGAAATACTAGCCATAAGCAGTCTCCATTCAGTATTAATCCCAACACCAGTTACCTAAAAGAAGAACAGACATGTAAACAAGTGAAGCAAACTGACAAAGACTGAGAGAAATCAGATGACCAAGATCTTCACTATAAATGCATTTGACCAAAACAAGGTTTTCATAAATTCAATCCAGAAATGTGGCAGTGTGTATCGCTTAGTGTCACAAGTTTTCCCCTCTTTGTGAGAAAAGTCTGAACACATTAGTAACGTTTTAATTCTTTCTATAACCACAGCCTGATTCATGTCAAAAGCAATCTAAAGTCACACCTAGACAACCTGCTATTATTAGAAACATTATAGACACCCAGATATAATCAGAGGTACAACACATCAAACAAAAGTAACAAAAAGTAAAGATCTGTAATTTTGGGGTAATATGATGATTATTCTGTAAAGTTTTTATGTTGAACAATAATTATTATCGATCACCCACCAGATTTGTTAAAGTGCACCAAACATAAACTAATGAGTGCTAGTTGAACTTCGATGGTATGGATAGGGAAATGATTTTTAAATATTATTTTAATTATATGACTGAATTCTTATGACAATATGGCAATCGATGAGATAATCCATGTTTATTAATGTGGAACAATTAATTAATTGTGCTATTGTGTCTCTGGCCAGTAGAATTGCCAAGTCTACTGTTGCTGTTACTTACCCAGTAAAAAACAATTAATTTTTTTTTAGAAATAAGGTTAATATGGATGTAGACAACTATCTTTAACAAAAAAAAAGGGATAGAGAGGTTAAATAATTCAATTTAATATTTTAAGTTCGAATGTTTTAAATAATTTAATTTTAGATTTACAATTACAAAAAATTGCAAGTTCGAATATTCAATTATACGTTTTTTTAATCACATGAAACTAAAATGGAGACTTTTTTTTCTAATAGCAAGTAACATTTGTAACATTATCACATCAACCTAAAATATAAATTATTATAACATGGGAGTGATTAATATTGCACTAGCTGATTCAACAATGCTACCAAGTCTAAGTAGCACTAATTTGTGGTCCTCTCATTCTGCACATTGCCATATAAACAATTAATAAACAAAAAATAGTTTACCATTTTAAGTGATATAACATGAACCTTAGTAATTCTTTGCATCTTTATATATAGCTAATGATAACCACTATTTATGTGAACGTTAATATCAATAATTATATTACTTAAAAACAGAATATCAATAATTGTACTACTTTCCTTAAAGATAATGATTAGTTCTTTCCTTTTGATTAATTTATAAACTTATAGAATTTGCTTCTTAGAAAAATCACAAATCTAGTAATAAAACTGGTATAAAAATCAGATCATGATAGTGAAAGGTCATAATAATTTTAGTTAAAAAGCATTGTGTTCAATAACCTTTTTTGAATATAAACATAAACCAATAATGATACTTCAATAGCTAGTGGCCTAATGACCACATGAGCTAAGATGATTCAGTTTTAACATTTGTCTAGTCAAACTCAAATTTAATGAATATTTAACTAATTCATTAGCCAACTAATATTTGCAAAAGAACATCATATTCAACACAAGTAATAGTTTAGAGCATTTCATACTACAAAAATAGATAACAAATGAAAAATAAAATTCTTATCCAATTATGAGTTTGATTTAAAGTACCCGTACAATTCACCACTTACGCAAATCAGCAATCATGATACCACTACCCTCTCAAGAATAGTTTAAGTAATAGCTTATCTTTATTTTCTCGTAAGAGTCATGTTATATAATATAGCTAAGGATTAAATAATAGCATAATTGAAAAGCCCAGTGTTATCTGGATTAATATAGCTAAGGATTTTTTCAGTAAAATGGCCAGCATATAAACAATCAAAAAGAACAAAAAAAAATATTCTGTTTTCATCACACCACTTAGCTAAATGCCACAATGTGCAGAAACAAAAAAAAATGTTAGGTCTAACTCTTTTCCACAAGAGAAAGGATGCAAATAAAAAAGATGTAGAATTCAGCCCCAACTTACCGTTGATAGTCCATTGTTAGGTTTTCCATAATCTGATGCAACCTTAGAGAAATAATTTGTGTTAAGCAAAGAGAAAACAGAGCACCTTTTCCAAGACCTTGAAGAGCCTCATTAGCCCATTGTGCAACTGGATATAGAAAACAGGTCTTAGAACTTTGATGAACGTGAAATCAAACCGAAGTAGCCCACTATCACCAATTACCAATCTACATCAGGAGAAAGAAGAAACAGACCACAAGAAAAAAGAGTTCCTAAAGTGCACCCATTTCATGTTATTTCATTTTTCTTTCCATATAGCAAATCGGTTTAATTAGCCTACCTGAAGCCTCAGAACTCGTTTGATGCTTTTTCAGCTCTTCAATCATATCCTCAACTGACTTTCCCGCACCAAAAGTTGAAATTATATGAGGTAAAAGCGATTTCGGCTGGGCCTCACTTTCAGGGTCAATGTTGTATTTGGTCAAAAGTGCTATGACGTCCTGATGTGGATCTTCAGAACTGTCATCAATCGATCAGCTATATGAATTTTCTATTTGGAGGCAGAAAACCTATAAATTACTATATCATATAATTCCCGTAGTTCATGTCAAGCAACAAACTTATCAGTTAAAAACCATCAAGAATTGAATCCCAGAACCACAAGTATACAAAATGAAAAAGTTATTTTGATTGAAAAGTGGCACTTATGTAGTTGCTTAATAACAACATTCTAGGCCCCATCATGAAGATATCAAGCAACAGCAATTCTAAAACTAGAATCCAAAGAGATGATTTTCTCATTACCTCACTATGCTAATTTAAAGGTATAGGCCACATGTTGGTAAGTAAACTCAATTAAACCAAAATAGACAAGTGCTAAATGCAAATTCATTCCCAATTTTTGATTCTGGTAGTGGAGAACGGCTGCATCAACCTGGAAAAGAAATGATATGTACAATTTTTCTCTCTTAGATTAACGGGAAATGCAAAAGATAAACATCGAAAACAATAAATGAACTACTGAAAAGGAACAGAAACCCAGCTGAAGTGTGAGTTTGTGTGCCAGTCCATTTAAATGAACAGAAAATTAATAACAAGGCAATAATATAACAGTTTGACAATAACAAGGTTAAAAATCTGCTAGTCCGAAATAAGAAAATGCAAACATAAGTATTTAAATCAAGTTCCCACTTCCTGTATCAAAATCGCCACGAACATCGTTTATCAAATTTGACAGTTTCCAATCATTTCATTTCATTAAAAAGCACAAACTCACGCATTTATTTGAGCAATATAAAAAATAGATAAAACTCATATTAAAAGTATTCTAGAGTCCTCTATAGCAAATTGAATTCCAGATTAATTCCATATTTTCTCGAGAAAACTTGATAAAAGTTCAATTAGGCTAATTCCAGATTAATTCCAGATTTTCTCGAGAAAACTTGATAATTCCAGATTTTCTAGAGTCCTCTATAGAAAACTCATATGCTATATGCACAACTTTCTCCAGTTCAACATCTCCAAAACCCTTTTGGACCAAGCTCGAGTCTGAGTTTTAAAGCTCAATTACGCTAAATCTTTTCACCGCTCATTCGAATTCTGCATAGATCTAACCTCCACTAAACCATAATGCATAGCATACGCCATAACATTGATTAACATTATTTGAAATCAACATTTCCTCACTTCTCTCTATATCACCACTCTCATTCTCCATTATTTCGTTTCTTCTTTCTCATACACTTTGCAAATCCGGCTAGATTGTACAAGAATTCCCAAAACAATCATAAAAAAGTAAAATAAAAGTAGAAAGACCAACACCCAAAAGATGATACGGACAAGCCTAAAACACATTTGAGAGAAGCGAACAAGAAGAAAGCCCTAATTGAAATGCATTTCAGTAGATTCTCAAAGCAGTAAGCGCACACAAAGCACAATTCAAAGACATAATATTCCCAAAATCCTAAAAAAAATGATGATAATAATAATAACTAAACTGTATCCATTTGTTTTTAATTAGCAAATATTAATATTATTCAACTCTCACCGGAAATCAAAACAACTCAAAGCAGTTTGAGGATATCTTCGGCCCCATTGAAAGTGAAGGCCCCACCCTCCTCCAAATTGAGCACCTTAACGACTCCATCCTCCGCCAAAAGTGCGTATCTTCTAGACCATATTCCCAATCCCACAGGCTTATCACTCAAGTCCAGCTCACACCCAATTGCCCTCGTGAAATCTCTGTTACCGTCACTTAATAGAAGCACCTCGTCATTAATTCCAAGATTCTCCTTCCACGCCTTCATGACAAACGCGTCAGGTGGGAGTGAAGGCGCCGATTTCTCCACGAAGACAAGGAGGTGTTTCTGCGAGCGGGTGGGAGTGAAGGCGCCGGGAACGGCGAAGAGGCGTCGGGGAGGTGTTTCTGATTTGGAGAGAAAGCTGTAGCCGGCTTGGGTTGTGTTAGAGATTGAGAGCGGGGGAGAGAGAGAACCGGAATTAGGGATTTAGATGGGGCTAGGGTTTTGTTATTTTCTTTATATAGATTTGTAAAATTCCAGGAAATCCATATCTATTAAAAATTATCAAAATTATCCTATCTTCAGTCCCCATATTTTAATCTTTTTCATTTACACCATTAGACTAATTTTTTATAATTTTTAGAGTACTAAATGTTTTAATTTAATTTTTAAAATAAATTATAATATTTTTTAAATATTTAAAATATTATATTATTGTAAAATAAATATTTTGATATTTTTAATTACTTAATTTTCATCAAAGCAATTAAATTATGTGATTTTCATCACTTTCAAATTAAAAAATAATTTATTAATTTCAGAAAATTTCCACATTTAAAAATTCGTTTTTCTAAAATTTTATATTTAAAAATTTATTCTTTTCATACATGTAATAATATTATCTTTAATTTAAATATTTTTAAAAATTATTTTTAATTTTATATTAAAATAAAATTATATTGTTTAATTATATTTAGATAAATTTATTAAAATTTTAAATATTATATTCACATATTTGAAAGAAAAAATAAAAAAAAAGAGAAAAATTTTAGAGGGATAAGAAAAAAATTACATTTTCACATACTTGTCAAATTTTTATAAAAATATGATATATATGTGATTGAATAAGACAAAAAGTGACAAATAAGATGAATTGATGGGTTTGACTTTTAAGACATGATTAAATTTATCACTTTTTAAAAAAACTACCAAATAAAAAAATTGTGAAGTGACAAATATGCAAAAAATTCTTGTAGTGAACTTGTTGGAATAACAAAAACTATATGCTTATCGGGGCCGATAATGGATAGATCTTGGACCCGACTTCCAAATAGACTTTGTGAGGAATATGTTGATGGTGTAAAGTTATTTATGGTTGTTGCAAAAATTTATTTGAATAAGAATGGGGAAGTTCGCTGTCCTTGTCGACATTGTCAAAATGTCCTTTGGAAATCTTGGATGTTGTTGAAACCCACTTATGTAAACCAGGGATATCACCAAATTACCAAAAATGGATATATTATGGGGAAGAACTTGACTTTGGGTCCACTAGTATCATAAATTATATAAATAGAGCACCAAGAGTTGATAATGATATGAATATTGAGGATAAGGATGATGAGATGTATGAACTGGTACATGGCATATATGGTCCATTATTCATGGAAATATTTCACTCACAACCATCCAACATAGAGAATATAGCAATCCGTTGTGATAAAGTAGATGAAGAGGTTCATAATTGCTTTAGTTTGTTGAATGAAGCCTAAAAGAGTCTGTTTCCTATGGCTAAGATGTCAACATTAAATTTTGTATTGAAATTAATGCATGTAAAAGTTCTTAACAATTGGAGTAATAAGTCATTAGATATGTTGCTTCGATTGTTGAAGAATTCTTTACCTGATGATAATAATCCACCAAAGTCAACACATGATGCAAAGAAGATGTTAAAGGACTTGGGCTTAGGGTATGAAGTTATTCATGCATGCAAATATGATTGCGCTTTGTTTTGGAAAGAAAATGAGTTGTATGAGAGGTGTCCAATATGTGATGAACCACGATACAAACCCTATACTAGGAAAGGGACAAAGGTGGCACAAAAAATTTTACGATATTTCCCCTTAAAGCCTTGGTTGGAATGACTATTTATGTCACGATATATAGCTAATGACATGAGATGGCACAAACAGAAGCGAGTGGTTGAGGAAGGTGTTTTGAGGCATCCAGCTAATGGTGAAGCATGGAAAGATTTTGACAACTTATATCTGTGGTTTGCACAAGATCAACGTAATGTAAGGTTAGGTCTTGCAACCGATGGATTTAATCCTTTTGATAATATGCATAACTCGTACAGTATATGGCCTATTGTACTTGTACCCTATAATTTACCTCCATGGAAATGTATGAAAGAGCCATTTATTTATATGTCATTGTTAATACCCAGTCCACGCACACTTGGGAAGGACATTGATGTGTACTTGAGATCGTTAATTGAGGAGTTGAAAGATTTATGGCTAGTTGGTGTAGATACTTATGATGCATCTAGAAAAGTTTATTTCAAGATGCATGCAGCAATTATATGGACAATCAATGATTTTCCTGCTTGCGGGAATCTTTTTATATGGAGTACAAAAGGTTACATTTCTTGTTCCGTTCGTAACAAAGAAACTTTCTCTTAATCAATTTGGAGTAAAATATGTTACATAGGACATCATCGATTTTTGGCCAATGATCATCCATGGAGGAATAGTCTATTATACAATGGTGAAAAAAAATAGGGGGAGGCATCGCACTTATATTCAGGATATGACATTTTGAAATAGTTTAAAGAGTTTAATGAGTTGAAGCCATGGAAGAATCCAAAAAATACAAATAGGAAAAGAAAACGAAGAGTTGAAGAATTAAATTGGACTAAGAAAAGCATATTTTTTGAGTTGGAGTATTGGGCACAGTTAAAGAAACGTCATAATTTGGATGTCATGCTTATTGAGAAGAATATATGTGATAGTCTTGTTGGGACTTTAATTAATATTGACGGGAAGACTAAAGATACTAACAAGGCAAGACTTGACCTAAAAGATATGTGTCTTAGACCAGAGTTGCATTTGCAATATCAAGGTAATCAAATTTTGAAGCCCCATGCATGTTACACATTAACTTCAACTGAAAGAAAAGAATTTTGTCAGTTTCTATCATCAACCAAGTTTCCTGATGGATATGCCTCAAACATTACAAAGTGTGTGGATGTCAAAGAAGGTAAATTATTAGGCCTCAAAAGTCATGACTGTCACAAACTATTGGAAAGACTGCTCCCAATAAGAATACGTCTGTACTTACGGGAGGATATCTGCTCAGCTATTATAGAATTGTGTAACTTTTTTCGACAATTATGTGCCAAAACAATAAATTTGTCAAAATTGGAAGATCTAGAGAAAGGAATTGTGCTCATACTTTGCAAATTTGAATGAATCTTTCCACCAGCATTCTTTGACATAATGGTCCCTTTGACAGTACATTTGCCGCAAGAGGCAAAATATGCGGGTCTAGTTGGATTTAGGTGCATGTATCTAATTGAGAGGTATTTTTTTATCTTGTTGAGCAATATAAATCATTGTACTTCCTCCTAATAGTCTAATAATGCAATTTGCTAATTAATCTTTACAAAACAGACTTTTGGGCAAATATAAGACCTATGTTGGGAACAAAGCTCATATTGAGGGATCAATTGCAAAAGGTTATATTCGTAATGAGTGTAACAATTTTTGTTCTATGTATTTAAATCAAATTGAAACAAGGTTCACTCGTGTTGAGCGAATCAATGACTGTGGAAAATGTGATCGAGGAATATCAGTTTTCTCTCAAAATTTTGTACCTCTAGGAGCCTCAAAAATGAAAATGTTATCTCTACAAGAGATTAACAAACTCCATTGGTATGTCCTAAACAATTGTGAGGAGGTGCAACTATACTTAAAGTAAGTCATCTTATAAAATATTTAATTTACACTATGTATTCCATTTTATATGTAAGTTACACACAATTGTCCTAACATACATCAAAACTCTTATGTAGTGAGCATATTAATTTGTTGCAAAGGAAAGGTATAACAAATTTAAACATAGAACAACAAAAGAGCTTTCTAGAGTGGTTTGACAAACATGTAAGTAGTGTAGTACGGCTTACTAATATGAATTGTTTTTTATAAAGAATAAAATGTATACTGATTTTATTTATTAATATATAGATGAAGGAGTTACTTTCGCAGGGGCTGACAATGAAGAATGATCCTTTGTACATATTGGCAATTGGGGTTGACTTTGGGATAAATACTTTTTCAGAATGTGATGTTAATGGAGTGCATTATGTTATTGAAGAGAGAGATCAAAGATTAACAACTCAAAACTATGGAATAGTAGTTTTATGGGACGTTGTCAAATGTCATAAACTTAAGATATGATTCCACAGACCGAGTCACTTTATTTCAATGCAAGTGGTTTGACATAAATCCAAAAAAGAAAAGGATTCATCATGATTACCATCTTGTATCTATTAATACTACCCAAACATGGTATGATGAAGATTCTTTTATTCTTGCATCCCAAGCACAACAAGTAATGTTTATTGATGATCCAAAACTTGGTGAAGGGTGGAAAGTTGTGGATAAAATAAATTAAAGAGGTCATGGGATACACAAGAGAAAAATGAGCTAAATGAAGAACAAGATGGCATTAATGAAGTTTTTGAAAATGACCTACATTGCCAAGATGAGGGAGCAGAATATTGTGCTTCTTAGTTGAAGAAGATGACTTAGAAGTTAGAGTGTTCAATAGAAATGATGTCGAACCAGATGAACTTAATGATCAAAGTTTGGGATTAAGCAAAAGTCAAGGAAAATATGACTTAGACGACTTCATATGTGATACACAAGATGAGGATGATGAAGTTCTATCAAATCATGAATGTGATAATGAAGAATTACTACAATCTGAAGATGATATTGATGTTGAATTAGATTAATGGTAGTTTTTCATGGAAATTGAATTTATGTGTAAAACTTTGCATCTTTGCCATATTTGTATTCATGTTTAAATATTATTTTTCTCTTTTCATGCCTATTTATATGTATAACTATTAATGTTATGTAGTATGTGTTTTAGATGGCTCCTGGTGTACATAAAAAAGCAAAAGGTGTGAGCACCTTTTTTGTTAACATAAGTGCTCACGCAAATGAGGTTACATAAAATCCTACTCAACCTTTAAGTGGCACAGGTAAGTTGGCTTAAAATTTTTTAGTCAAACTCATGCTTTTTTATTACAAATAAAAACATTTAAAAGTATTATTTCTCATTAAAATGATATGTTTTGTAGGTTCACACCCTATACAGCGTAACACTCATGGTCCTACTCAATCTTTGGGAATTGATATACAAGTAACTCAAATAGGTAAATTAGCTGTGGAAATTTCAAAAGAAACTGGGAAAGCTGAAGGAAAAAATGCAAATAAGCTTTCCTCTAAATGTAGGGTCATTGTTAGGAAATCTGCTTGACAAAATCATTTGTCGTGGACAAAGATACCTTGGAAAGATCGCTCAAAGTTATTTGATCATCTTCTAGTATGTTTAACAACAATTTTAAACAATGATGATATCCATGTATTTTATTTATTAATTTGTAAGTGATTGACCTTATGTGTGTTTTTTCTCAAATAATATAGGTGAATTTTGACTTAGATTTAAGTCAAGAACATGTTATTTATTGCTGTAATGAACTTTTGAGTGGTCGTTACAAAGACTATCGCTATGATTTGAAGAAGGAATTTGAAAATATGGGGGCAAATCAGGAAGCACGATCACATCCACCACCTGGTGTTCATGAGGAAGACTGGGAGTACTTATGTGATTTATGGTCTACCACGAAGCATAAGGTAAAACTGTAGATCTTATTTTTAGTGATTGCTGCTTATGTTATGTAGAACCTTCTATCCATGACAATAAATATAGTACATTGGTCAGTTTAAGAATTGGATTTTATAATCTTTAACTTGTTTTTATTAACTTTGTTTGCTATTGTTAAATGGAAAAAAAAAATTCTCAATTTGATGATATTGTGGAACTAGAGATTCCATGTTTTTCCTTCATGTTTTGATATTGTTAAGGAGTACTTAATTTATTGAATTTCTTATAGGTGCTTATATACAATTATTTATGTTAGGTTGAACGTTTTATCCATGAAATGAGATGTAGTATAATGATGAGTTTGTGAATTGCATTTTGGAATACATTTCAGTTGTTTTCATTATCTTTGCATGCTATTTTAAACTCAAAAATATTTGAGAGTTTGATGATGAAGTTGTGGAATATGAGGTTCCAAGTAATTCTTTATGTTGTGATTATTAAGAAGTGCTCAATTTTACAGTATTACGGGTTTCTTGATATTTATTATAAAAACAAAGGAAGCTCTGCTGAAATATTTTGAAATTGTTTTATTGTAAACTTTTTGATACTAACTTGTTATGTATCTATATATGATTTAGGAAAAATGCGAAAATAATGCAAAAAAAATAAGGAAAAACTCCCTTTCAATCACCATGAGGGGTGCAAATCTTTTTCATCTCATCGTTCAGATAACCTTATGGTAAAATTAATTTATTAACTTCTAGCTAATTTTTGTTATTATTATTGTTACAAAATGTATACTTTAACAAATTCTTTCACATTTGTTTACATTTTTGTAGCGCTTGGGTGAGACACAATGCTTTTCAAATCTTTTTCAATCTACTCATCATACTACAAAAAAAAAAGGATGGATTAATGATGTTGCACGGGAGAAATATGTAAATCTATTTATATTTTTATTTAATTCTTTTACTATTTTATATTTATTTATTCAATTTGATTCACCATTTATGTTTTTGTAGCAAGAGTTACGTCAGTTTGAGGATTCAAATGCTCAAGGGGAGATAGAATATAGTGAGGTTGAGATGTCCCAAAGAATCTTCGGAAAGAAATCTGGATATGTTAAAGGATTGGAAGTGCATATACAAGGTTCTCATGGTCACCTAATGACTTCATCTATCATTCATCAAGAATTGCTCACTAAGATAGAGACACAACAAGCTGAGCTATAGTCCACCCGATTTGAGTTGGTTGAAGCGTACTCTTTGATAAAAACACAATAGACTGAGATAACCAATTTGAAGGCTAAGTTTCAATCAATTGAGACTTATTTATAGACTTTGGCTCCTGGTCAGTTTGCTTCATCGTCATCATATAGATCATCACTACCATCTTATTGTGTTTTTGGCATTAAAATTATATAATGGGATTTGTTTTTGTTATGGATATCACTACCATCCTACTATTGGCATGGATATTTTGTGTTACAATTTTTTTAGTCATGTATATTTTGCCTTATAGGATTCTCTGTCACTTTTGTTTCAAGTTTACATGAATACTTGATTTTTGTGCTACAATTTTTCAGGTCATGTGTATATTTGATTCAATGATCCTTTGTCTTACAAATGCATCGTGATGAATATAAAATTTAATCAAAAATAATTTATGGTAAATTATACAAATATCAATGTCAAATGTTTTTGAAAGCCAAAATAATTTAAAAAATAATTTGATCGACTTGGATAACAGACCTTTTAATGACCAATGTAATAGTCGCTAGAAAATTAGAGGCTTCTTGACTTCAACATTCCACTACCAAATTTGTATAATCTGCAACCAACAATTTGCATAAAACACCAATTGTACTGTACCTTCTGTAACCAATGTTGGTAGCACAATTAGTGACCAAATCCTTCGTCTCTATATATAGTATATCACCTCCAAAAGTATGGAAGTTTAGGACATTTGGTGACCAAATTTCATAAATTCAGCAACCAATATGTCGTCACTATATATCATGAATCAGCTACAAAATATTGGTAGCCAAAAGTTGGCATCCAGCGACCAAATATGGTCGCCCAATATGTATTTATAGCGACTAACTTTCTACGCAATCAGCAACCAAAATCATTCATCGCTATATGAAAATATCATCTCCATTAAGGATATTCGACGACCAAATTACATATTTGGCAACGCTAATGTCATCACTGAATCTCATGAATCAGCTACGAAATGGTGGTAGCAAAATGTTAGCATTTAGCGACTACTTTTGGTGGCTAAATCTTTACCTATAGCGACCAACATTAGTCGCTAAGTTATGGTTGGTGATGACATACAAATTTCGTTGCTATGATTTTTTGCCACGAGGCTAGCGCGACCATTTAGCGACCAACTTATTTTCGTCGCTGCATCTTTCGGCAACCACTTTTTGTTTTTAGCTACCAACTTTATTGGTAGCCAAAGAGTCATTTTCTTGTAGCGTGAAAAGTCTTAAAAACTGACACATGATTTCGCAAAATCATAGAAATTAATCCGAGGGAATCTAGTGATGAGTCATATATTGTTACGAAGCTACGATTCTAGTTTTCATAGAAGTTTATGGATCATAAATCGGAGTTGAATTCCAAAAATTATATGTGATCGAAGGAACAAAGGTTCAAAGGGACTGCATCGAAGGATGATAAAAAAGGAAGGGGCTAAAGGGAAATTGGCTGATCGGCCATCAGACGGCTGCTTGGCCATTTGACAGCTACCCGCCTATTGGCCAATGGCCGAGCATCCATCAGATGGTCGCCCAACCCTTGTTGGTTTATTATTGAAAATTTGCTTAGAAAATTTCCTTACTCGTTTGCACCCCTCTCCTATATAAACCCTACTCCTTTCACTTTATTATACATATCGATTATCGAAAATAATCATCTCTTTCTCTTTTTTGAAGACACGCTCAATAATTGGAGAAGTCTTTTTTAGTATTTTTTTAGGCATTCTATTGCTCTAAACCCAGAAAGGGTACGTCTTGAGAATAGAATTCTCTCTGCCCTCGCATTCTCTTTTATTTTACTTGCTTAAAAAAAACATGTTTACGACTTTATTTTTATGTTTAGAAGCATGATTAGGGTTATTGTGAATTGTTTTAACCCTATTTGTTTTGCAAGGTGCAAATGCTTGTCTAGGTAAGTCATCTTTCCTTTCCTTATTTAGAAACATGCTTAGGAATTTAATTTCTTCGTGAATTCTTAAAAATATGCTTAGGAGCACATGCTTAGAATCATACTTATGAGTACATGATTAGAATCATGTTAAGGAGAACTTATATTTGCTTTGATGTATGCTAGGAAATAGCATAGAATAGGTAGAATTATTGTTCTGCATTTGAATGTCTTGTTTGAGCTAGAATAACTATGGTTGATTTCAATTAGGCTAGAAATGCCATGTTTAGGCTAGAGATGCCATGATTCTTAGTAAATTGCTTTGAATTATGCTAGAATAGCAATAGGTAGAATACCATGATGGAATTTATCAAATCTAGGCTAGAATACCATGACACTAGGTTATGGCTTTGTTTGATTTAATTTATGAATGTACAAATGTTTGTATATTATAAAGTGTAATTGTATGATGCCATGAAGTAATGGTGGACTCATGTTGATGGTGAGGGACCATCGCTAAGAATGTATGCCTTATTTATGGATACATAAGAAGTTTGAATAGACGTTGAATAGACTCACATAGGGTGGTGAGGAATTCATCATCTATTTAGTTTCGAATGTATGTGAATGTATGAGACATTATATTGTTGTTGAATAGCAATGTTGTAATCCTCTCTTGTTCCCTCGTGTTTGAAAGAAAATGTAATCAATTCTCCTCCACCTTTCTTTGGATGTTTATAACTGTTATTGATTGAATAATCACCTCACATGCCTAATAAAGATAAAAATGAAAATGTGTGCATAACATGAACTATCTAAGCGGACTAACTAAGACCATGAGATATTCTTATTTGGTATTTTCCAGGTGGAGGCCTGATTCACATCTGGGTGAGTTGAAAAACTCGTACCTAACTTCTCGAACCCATCTCTGAAAGGATAATGGTAGATTAAGTCCCGAAGTGAGGGATCAAATTGCCCCCATTTATTCCCAGTTGAATAATTGGATGATGACTCCTTTCTCCAGATGTGCCTATGGCTTATTTGGGTTCCTTTAAGTCTTGAAAAGGGCTTTGATATAGTGTCGTGGTCGCAAATGCTCTGACAGGATGAAAGCCTTGTTTACACATTTTTTTTTCCCTTTCACATTGCTATAGTGTGTGTGTGTCTGTGTGTGTGTATGTTTATTTGAGGAGAAATATTTGCTAGTATTGAAGTATTTGTAGCCACCGTAACCGGGGAATTTGCTATATAAAGCTTGTGAGGACGGCAAATGGAATATTATGGAAGTTTCAATACTTTAATTTTACTACATAATCTTTGTTTATGCGAATTTGAATTTTGTTGCATTGATTTTAAATAGGTGATTTTGAATGCAATTTGTTTTGAGGCCTCATTTAGCTTATCATAATTTATGCTTCAATGGATTTTACATTATTTCTTTAAGGTGTGATTCTTTTCTTATTTGAGGTTGTTTGAATTGTGGATGACAAGTTGCATGTGTTGTTGCTTTGGCTGGTGAATGGTTGCATTTTTTGAATTAAAAAATTTCACTTAGTACCTATAGCTTTTAATTGCTATTTTTAACATAGGTTCACCTACCATCTACTTGTTTGCATTAGTGGTGGTTAATTGATGATTAATGATTGAGGTTTTGCCTTGTTTATATTCCTATTGTTGTGCTATAATCGTTCAAAGTTTTGCTTCAACAAGGAATTTTTTGAAGTTTTCAGTTTGGTTTTAGTTGTTCCTAACTTCATGATAATGTATGGTTGCTAGGATTGTTTAGATGACTAATATGGGTCTTTATCATTATGCTGATCCTTTGGAAATTGTTTTTTATGCCATTTGTTTTAATGATTGTTTTCAAATAAAACTGTAGTTGATCCATTAAAATTGGAAGTTGTAGTTGCTTTTCTATCTCTAGCTACTGTTTATTTCAATGATGATGCTTGGATTTCATATTCATATATTTGTTTGGTCTCCACATTGGGCTATTTTCTTATCACATTTCCTACTTCAGCATACATGATTAGGCGAAGAAAATAATAGATGCAAGCATTGCTTGTCAACTAAAATTAATAATGTGGGAGTATTTGTTTTCAGTTATTTCAATTGTGTGTAGGTTCATGGCACCTAAGAAACAAAAGATTTCTAATGCCACAAACGCCTCCACATCAGTTCGTCCTTTATTTGATCCGCATATCTTCAAAAGTGTTGATACTACTGCCTGATATCAAACTACGGTTCTAGCCAAAAGTTGTTTACGGGAGCAAGGGATCGACATTACCAATGACTTATTATGGAGCACACTGGACAGAGACACATGGTAGACATTTATGGCACAATTGGAGCATGCCATCGTAGCTGTGGTCTGAGAGTTTTATGCCAATGCCAAGGAGAGAAATAGCTACAATGTGTATGTGTGTGGGAAGTAAGTTTCATTCCACCCTGCTATTATTAATTGATTTTACAAGCTGCCCGAGATTGGTGAGTGGGATTACTACTAGTACAAGTAGAATCTAAACTTTGATGACATTCTCGCTTATCTCACTCTAGCGAGTACTAAGTACGAATCTTCTAGAGCACATCGAGAAGAGGCTAGCATGTTTCCTACTTTTGTTGTGTCTCATTGGGTTACGACCATCGAACCTTTTGTGCATGCTAAAATGTTGCATAGGTTTCAAAGGAGAAGGCTACTCTTTTATATGCATTCCAGCAAAGGATGTCGATTAATGTGGGCAAGGTGATTGCGAACAACATTATCCATTACATTCAAGCCAAGACCACTGGAGGACTCCCATACTCATCTCTTATCACTTGTCTTTGCCGAGCAGCTAGTGTGGTCATCGATGTAGCTGAGGAGAGACCACACCCATGGCTGATCATTGAAATGCAGTTCCTTTAAACACTTGAGTGGGCACACGTGAATGCTCACATGAGACAGCAGCTACTGCTTCCATCTCGCCCATTGACCACTTCTTAGCGGATGGACTGCTTTGAGCATGAGCTTCAGGAGACTTGATGCGAGCTTGCTTCGGTTCGCCACGATGTCACTTATGTCAAGCAAGTGATCACCTATATGATAGAGACTCAGTGGGCATTCCAGTAGTTTTTCATTAGTCAGTGCTCTTCTCCAAACCTATTTCCCCCTCCACCACTTTTTAATAAAGAAAAACGACAGGCCACTGAGAAGCTTCCTCAGGATCCGTCAATTAATGAGGAGGATGTTGCTATGTGGACCGATGATTTTGTCTACATCGAAGCACATGATGATGACCTTGGCACTAACCTTGGCGATGTTTTGGGCGATGATCTTCAGGATGATTAGGATCCGTCAGACCCTTGAGCTTTCAAAGAATTTTTTAGTTTTTTTTAATTTATTTATTTTCTATCTTTCTTTGTTTTTGTGCACATTGATGACATTATGCTTCTCAAGTTTGGAGGTGCATTACTTCATTCCTGTTAATTGTTGGCTATTTTTGCTTATTTTGTATATAATATGTGTTAAAAAAAATTTTTTTTGCTCGCATGTGATGGCCAATGGCAAGATGATAATTGCCTTACATGGATAACTGTTAGAAATTGAAAAATTTTGCATGAAAACTATGGGTTTGCTCTTATTGATAATTTTTTCTTAATTTTCAATTCCTTGAACATCATTTGAGCACATCGAGTCATGATCATTGAAATTGATTGTTGATTCAAAGAAAGCTTATGTAATGCAAATGTCCCATTAGACTTCAAAAAGATTCTAGAACTTGTTTGATTGTTGCTTGAGGCGAAATCATAGACAACTCAATATCAGGGAAAGATTTAGGCTATCTTTGGATCGTTTGTGTCTTCCAAGCTAACCCATAAATTACATTGATCCCTACTAGTCCCCTTTAAGCCTATTTTAGCTTTTTTCTTTCTTAACTTAGAAATATATCCCAACCACATTTTGAATATGTCTAAATAGTGTACCTTACTTATAAAATATGTAAATTTTTCTAAACTTTTGTTGTTTTGCATTAATGAGGGAGCATAAGGGCAGAGAGAAGGTGTATTGATATTATTTTATGCAACTATATATACAATTTTTGAAATTGTAGTTCATTTGTGGTTTCAATTCTTTGCATTATTCTCTCTATTCAAAACCAAAAAAAAAAAAAAAACTAGATTAGTTGGTTTCATAGCCTTTTTAGTTTAAGCATATAAGTTCCTAAGGATGTCTTAACATCTAGTAACCTAAGGCCAACTGGCTTGAGAGTTGCTAGCTGAATGCTTGTTACATGAATTATAAGGAAAGCTTAAAGGAATAAACATTGCACTATCCAGTTGATTAATAAAGAAAGAAAAAAAAAGGAAAAGAAAAGAAATAGAGAGAATCTTGCTATCAATCAAAAGAATTGAGAATATGTGGGTTATGATGTATTTGCTGTAACAATGAGGGGGTGTTGAAACACAGAAAAGGGAAGTGAGTTCAGTTGAAGTTTGATGGAGTTGTCTTGAAAATATTGGTTGATAAGAGTTGGAAAATTTTTTTTTGCTGGAGATAAGAGAGATTTTATATGCTTTATGGCTGAACTAAACTAAACAATTTGACTCTTTCCATATCTTTATTACCCTAGCCATCCATTACAAGTTTTGAAAAGTCCTATTTGATCCTTGATGTTGAGTTTGTCTACATTATTGGACAGTAGCATGATTAGCAAGCCTATGGAATCTCAGTTTTCATGCAGCGCATAAAAAGAAAATATTTATTTGATTCTTTTTATTTTTTTTGCATAATCTCATTTGAATTACAATCAATGATGTGTGAATGATTCATCAGAACCACATACTTGAGGAATTGGAAATGGACTTGAGCGATTCTTAGTAAAAGTCCTAGATGATTTGCAAATTTGAAATTTCTTTTGAGTTATAAATGATGCAATTTGTGAGGAGAATCACTGTGTTAAGTACAAGCTCAAATTTGAATAAATAACTTTTGATTCAAATATGCTTGTTTGCTTTTATTTTTGTTAATTGTTAGTTTTTGTTTTGCTCGAGGACTAGCAAAATATTAACTTTGGAAGTATTTGTTAGTTGAATTTTATTCACTAATTCAATAACCTTAAATTTAGTTTGTGATTAGCTTTTCAGTAAAATAAGAGGAAAATAATGTGCTAATAAGATTAATTGTACAGTTTTTGAATTAAATATGATCCATAATAAAGCACAGCAAAAATAGGAGTTAAAGGGCTTAAAGAAGAAAAATTCAAGATTTCAAAACTAGAGAATTGGCGCTCCAGTGCAAGGGGGTGGCCCAGTGGCACAAGATCATGAAAAATATATCAAGAATCCGAGACTTTGTGCTCCCGCACGCGCAACTCCAGCCGCAGTCTTACGCAAATGCAAATCAGGAAAAATTCAGAAGTCTTATTTCAGTTAGGATTTCAGATCCCTTCTCATAAAAAATATAAATAGGTGTATTTTAGGTCTTTTCTATGTTACAGAGACGTCATTAGAGGTGCTTTGGAGGCCAAGAAATCAGACTAAAACTCTTAGAGGCACAAATCAAGATTGAATCTTCAAAATTTCTAGCTCATTCTTCCCTCTTTGTACTCAATGATTTCAATTCAATTTTGTGTTGTTTCTCTTTACATTATGAACTAAACATCTTTTTCTAGGGTTAGGAGTAGCCAAGTTTGATACTCTAATTATTCAATTCAATATATTGATGTCTATTCAATTCTTGTTGAGTGAAATTGTGATTGTCTAGCCAACTATTGCTTGAATTAAGATACAAATTGGACTGATAGGTTGATTTATATTAGTCATTGAATATTTTGTCATAAATTCATTTGAGATAGAAATATGATTGTGATTTGTGCAACTATATATGATTTCTTATGCTTCATAGATAATTATAGGTTGTTAGATGAGACAGAGATGTGATTCTCTCCATAATTATCCATTATTATTGCTTTAGAAAAATAATAGATACGTCAGAGAAATTAGTTGTCAACAAGATGTTAAACATTAATTAAATTGAATTGAAATAATAGAGTGGATGACTTAGGTGAAACCTGATACTCTAGAGCTTAATTCATGGGATTCTTCTCAATTTAGTTTAAACATTAGTTGTTAGTGTTTATCTAGTTTTTTAGTTAGCTAATTATTTCCAAATTGCCATAAAAATTTTATTATTCAAATGAAATCATAGTTAGATTAAGTTTAGTAATTAATAACCAATCCTTTCAGGAACAATACTCATTCATCTTACTTGTTACGATTCTGTTTACCTGCGGATTTTTACATAAAATGGTTTTTTTTTTAAGGCCTTGAATTTGAATATTAGATTTATTTGCCTTTAACTTAACTTTGATTACTGACGCCGAGCGAGTGGGACACCACCTTTACCATCATCTTGTTGGTCTTTACTCGATCTACAAGTTTTTCTTCATCAGCACCACCAGATTCGCGCCGCAACACCTCCGTTCAAAGCCACAAAGTTTCGAATTTTTCACTATTCACCGTCGCCCGCCGATGTCACCGGCGAGTGGCATCTCACCTCCATCAAATTCTTATAGATCAAGCGACGTTCTACAAGTTTTCCTTCATCAGCACCACCAGATTCGCGCCGCATCACCTCTGTTCAAGGCTACAAAGTTTCGGATTTACTATTCACCACCACCTCTCACCGGAAAACGGCGAGTTGCATCTCACATTTGCCACCATTTAGTAGATCGGACAACACTGACCAACTTCTCCGTCTTGGTCGTCATCTGATTCCAACTACAAACCCCTCAAATCGCTGTTTCTTCATTTGGATAATACTGTTCACCGCGGTGGTTACTATTCATCCTACCGGAGACACTGTTCATCAGCCCCGCCCAGATTATTTTTTAGGTTATTCCATGCAACTTTGTCTCTTAATCGATTTCCTGATTTCTTGTGGTTTGGTCAATGGATCCGCATAAGACGAATTGGGCCAACAAAGTTAAGATTACTGATTCGAGTACCCGTTGCAAATTGAATCTGGTTACCCCCAAGTAACTGGGTACAATCCTTGAGATCCCGGATGAGATCGTTGATGAGAATGTGGCTGAATGGCGTAGATGTCTCTTTGGCTTCTTTCCGGGATTTTCAATGCCCTTTCATGCTACACGCTCTATGGCCATGCGTGCTTGGAAAGCTAGCGGTCTACAGGACGTGCGCTCCACAGTTAATGGATATCTCGTCTTCCGTTTTCGAACTGAGGATGAGGTTCATGCAATCATTGATCGCGGTCCTTGGTTGTTTGGAGGTAAATATATTTATTTAGAACCATGGCAACCGCATTTGAATCTTGAACTTTCCGGTACTGAAATGCACCCAGTTTGGGTCCGTTTGTATGACCTGCCGTTTTCTTTGTGGACAACAAAAGGCCTTGCCATGGTTTCAAGCATGGTTGGAGAACCTATCTCTTGTGACAAGATGACTTCTGATCTTTCCAGATTGGAGTATGCGAGGGTATGTGTTTGGCTGAATGCAAATTACCCTCTAGTTAAGAACTTCGAGATCAGATGTAAGCTCTCTTCCGAGCCCATCCAAATCCGAGTTGAGTATGAGTGGCTTCCAAAGCATTGCCTTGAATGTTGCTCCTTTGGTCATCGATGTTCGGATCCAACAAAGACTTCAGGTAAGGATAAGAAAGAGACAAATACCTCTCTTAGCGCCCCTTTGAATAAGGGTAACAAGAATGAGGCAAATACCTCTGTTAGCGCCCCTTTGCATAAGGGTAAAGAAGTGGCCAAGGTCGCTGAGAATTTGAAAGCTGTTACTCTTCCAACAAATTTTGTAACACATGATGTGCCCTTTAAGGCTGCTACAGTTTTGAGTACAGAGTCAGTATCAGATTCTGACTCTCTTTCTCCATTTGCGACTAACCAAGGAAGGCTATTGGATTCCATCCAGTGTTCTACAAATCATGAGGCATCTGTTTCGTCAGGATGGATAAATACAGGGCAACCTCCTATGTTTTCTCCCTCTCGTTTTGAGCTTTTGAATAGGCTAAGTGATGAGGATCAACCTGATGGGATTGATCATACTCATTTGAACACCCCGAGTACTCCAATAAAGAAAGGTAAGAAGGAGAAGAACAAGTAGGATTAAGGCTTTACTTAATCATACTTGATTTTTTTTCTATTTCTTTATGTTTGCACCATTGTGATCATTTTCTTGTTTTCCTTTAATTGTTAGGCCATTTATGGTCATTGAAAATCTTGCTTTGTTCAGGCCCTGTAGCCTTTATTTCATGTTGTTAAGGCCATTTGTGATCTTTGCTTTGTTTTTTGCCGCTTGTGGCTGTTATTTTTTGATCTTGGACTTTATGTCCTAGTTGTAATTCTTGGCATATGCCCCTCGGATTTTTGTATATTATAATTTTTTAGATCTATATTACTAAGTAACTTTTCCAAAAAAAAAAAACTTAACTTTGATTGCCGGATAAAAACATTTTAATGAAAAAAAACTTAAATTAGTAGCTTTTATATGAATGAAAATGTTTGAATGATTTGTCTTTCAAAATTACCATTATAAACTATATCTATTTATTATTTTGTCATTTTTAATGATTTATATATTTGTTAGAAATTTAAAAAGAGTAAAGATTAGAGAGTTTTCTTCAAAGAAAATTGATGAATTAGTTTGTCTTCATTAATGCTATTGATTTTAATTAAACCAATACTCTTAAAAAAAAAAACATTTCATTAGTATAAAATCTTACAAGTTAATATTTTAAAAAATGTATAATACAATTATGATTATTTATTTATTTTTTACCAAAACAATTAATTTATCAAATAGTTTGTGTTATGATATAACTAATTATAATTCAATATATTTTATATAATCAATATGTATTATAAGCATCTATAAGGAAATATACGTCGGAACACTGATTTCGGATGTTTAAATTGTTATTTAAAATTAAAAAAAATCTATGTCCAGTCATACCTATCCAATCTTTTGTTGACTTCAAACTTATTCAAATTTCGAAATAATAATAGTAATAAAATGAAACAAACAAAGATTCTCCTGAATTACAAATACCTTTTTGAATGTATTATTTAGAATAGATCACAATTACATTATGAACATCAATATATTTTCACATGAGGTATCCAGAATTGGCGATACTTACTATATTTTCAATGAATGTATCTAAAAAAAAAAAGAGGCTGTGGAGCTATCAATTATCAATATCACTGTCATAAAAAATTTCTAGAAAATGAATGAGTTAGTTTACCTTCATCAAGGCTATATATTTTCCTAAAACTAATATTCCTTTAAAAAAAATTAAGTATTTCATTACTATAAAAATCTCACAACTTAATATTTTGTGAATTTATAATATAATCTTATACTTATTTTTTTATCAAAATAAATGATTTATCGAATAGTTCGTCTTATAGAGTGTTACACATGTTTTTTTTTTGATGATCAATATCTATTACAGTGTATTATTTAGAATAGAAAGGTAGAAATCAATATCTATATGTGTTCAATGAATGTATCTGAAAAAGTGAAGATATCAATTATCAATATCATAGAAAGCTATGTCGTTTTCATTTTGAATTTGAGTTTGTGGTTGGGAACAGTAGACTGTTTAGAATAGAAAGGTAGAAATCATTTTGAATTTGGGTTTTAGGCTTTTCAAATGTGGTTCTCGACAGCAGAATTATTGGTTTTGACTTTTCTTTATCGATATAAGCTCATTTATTACATTTCCTTTTCTTTTCTAATCATTAATCAGGCTTATATTATTTATAATTTAATTGAATATAATTTCCTTATGAAACTGTAGAACACAAGAAGCTCATAAACAGATATATTTATTTGAACGGCTTTCGCTGCAAATGTATCTCATATGATCTTACTTCACTTAGTAAATAAATATTATCCCAACATTTCTCTTTATATATTGCGTTAAATCTCATATTATCTTTGAAACATTCTCTGCACTCATCTTTTAATAAAATATTACATTCCTAAGAAAATAACTCAGAAATCAGTTTATAATACAAAAGATAAACTATCGATATTATTATTGAAATTATATATAGCTTAAGGTTTAAGCTATTTAATAATACCTATTTAATCTATTGTCATTCAGTGAATTATAAATAATACCTATCTGATCGATCGTGATCCTGTATTTTAGTAACTATTGATTTGAATCTATACCCTGCATGTAGTTCAAAATACTATGTTAAACTTAACATAATAGGTTAAATATTAAGTATTTATTTGTAGTCAACATAACCCAATGGTCTAATATTAATTACAAATCCTCAAAGTGACTATCTCAAAAATAATCAAGATTGAATGAGAGAAAATATAGAAAAGGAAATGGTAAAAAAATCATAATTCTCAGTAATCCAGTCTAGTAACAGCGATCAAGAGCCACTAGTATCCTACTAGAAAAGAAAACCCTTCCCACTACTAAAGGAATATGCAATTTTAATACTATTTTTACAAATTATTTTATACAAACTTAATGTAAATCGTAAGTACAAAATCTTTTGAAAATTTCACACTAAATCTTATTATATATCTTAGTAATCAAATGTGCATTAAAACTGTGAAGTGTAAGGTGTGAAGGCATTTTGCCTTTCACACTGCCTTCACACAATCCCACATCGGTGGGAAACAAAGTGTAAGAGGGGGAGGCTAGGCTATATAATAAAGCCTCCTCCTCCCCTTATATGTGTACCAAGTTTATGTATTAAGCTTTTCGCTTCTTTCTCCCTTGTAATCTCCTCCATTTTAATTGTGAGAGAGATTGTAATATTTTTCTTCATAGTGAAATATTTTCGGTCTTGTCCCGTGGAGGTTTCTCTCAAATTGAGGGTTTTACCACGTTAAATATTTGTGTCTTTATTTTCTTTAATTCCCTTTAATTTGCTTACTGTGGTAAGGCTGAGCCACCCAAGTTGTCTATTTTATTTATTATGGAGGGCAGTGCCACCCAAATTGTTATTTCTAACATAACAATTTGTTTCTTGTCTTTTATTTGAGCTGCGGTAGGAGTGTTCAATCTCCTAACAGTGGTATCAGAGCCAGTTTGCGAAGGCAGAGCCAGGGGTTAGGATAGTGAGTGGTTACTTGTATGGTTATATACATGTCTAGGAAAGCTTTGTCAAAAAGACGATAAGAGTCTAAGGAGACTGGATTTTAAGTGAGACCGCTTGTGACCCCTCCAGTGTTTCCTGGAAGCTTTTCTGGTGTATATTAAATCGTACCGGTACTTACTACTATTCTTGGTTACCGTTTAGCAGTGGTGTACGTATACGGATATTGTTACTGTTCACGTATACGATATTCAAGGGTACTGTTCACATATACGATACTGTTCACTGTAGGACAAATGGCAGCCAAATTCAAGATAGAGAAGTTCGATGGAAACAACTTTGGGGTATGAAAAATTAAAATAAAGGCTGTCTTGAGAAAAGAAAATTGCCTTGAAGCAATTGATGGAAGACCGGAAAATATGCAAGATGAAAATAAATGGGAGAAGATAGATGGTGATGCGATGGCAAGTCTACATCTAGCAGTTGCAGATGAAGTGCTGTCAAGTATTCAAGAATTAAACTCTGCAAAGGAGATTTGGGATACTTTGACAAGCTTGTATGAAGCCAAATCTCTACACAACAAAATTTTCTTGAAAAGGAAGCTGTACACTCTTCGTATGTCAGAAACCACTCCGGTGACTGAACATATCAACACTTTGAAGACGTTATTCTCTCAACTCTCAACCATGGAGCATAACATAGAAGAGAAGGAACGTGCTGAGCTTCTACTTCAGAGTCTACCTGATTCATATGATAATCTCATCCTCAACTTGGCAAATGGTTCAATGAAGTCATCTCTAGTCTTTAATGATGTTGCGGCTGCTGTCTTAGAAGAAGAAAGCAGACGTAAAAACAAGGAAGACAGAATAATGACTTCTCAACATGCAGAGGCTTTATCCGCCAACAGAGGGAGATCAAGGGAACGTGGTTCCAGTGGGAGTCACAATCAGAACAGGGGAAAGTCTAAAGGAAGGAAGTTTATTAAATGCTACCATTGTGGAAAGCAAGGGCACGTGAAAAACGAGTGTTGGCATCTTAAGAAGAATGGAGAGGGAAACAGCAAAGGAAAAGAATCTGAGTCGTCAGGATCTCAAGGTTGTGTAGCAAGTACTTCAGGGAATGGCGAAATCTGGTGCAGCGAGGCAACAACAGTTGTGGAAGGCAGAAAAAGGTTTGCTGATATATGGTTAATTGATTCAGCAGCAACATGGCATATGACTTCTAGAAGAGATTAGTTCTATCAATATAAACCTATCTCAGAAGGGTCTGTGTACATGGGTGATGATCATGCCTTAAAAATCGCTGGTATTGGAACCATCAAAGTAAAAATGTTTGATGGTACGATTCGCACTATCCAAGATGTACGACATGTGACTGGCTTGAAGAAAAATTTGCTATCGATGGGACAGTTGGATGACCTCGGATGTGAGTTCCATACGAAAAATGGGATCATGAAGGTTGTCAGAGGCGCACTTATGGTGATGAAGGCAGAAAAGATTGCTGCTAACCTATACATGCTCCATGGAGAAACAGTTCAGGAGGCAGAAACAGCAATTGCTAGTTTTGGAGAAGAATTGTCTATGATATGGCATCGAAGACTTGGCCATATGTCCGAAAAAGGTTTGAAGATTCTCTCTGATCGAAAACTGCTTCCTGGAATCAAAACTGTAAGTTTACCATTCTGTGAGCATTGTGTTATTAGCAAGTAGAGTAGACTGAGTTTTAGCAGATCTATTTCTAGGAGTAAAAACATTCTAGACTTGATTCATTCTGATGTTTGGGAATCACCGGTTACGTCCCTAGGAGGAGCAAACTACTTTGTATTGTTTATGGATGATTATTCTAGGAGATGTTGGGTATATGTCATCAAGAAAAAGTCAGATGTATTTCCTGTATTCAAAGCCTTCAAAGCACAGGTGGAACTTGAATCCGGAAAAAGGATCAAGTGTTTGAGGACAGATAATGGGAGAGAATTCTGCAACAAAGAGTTTGACACTTTTTGTAGTAAAGAAGGTGTGAAACAGCAGAAGACAGTTGCTTACACACCACAACAAAATGCAGTAGCAGAGCGGACGAATAGAACTCTCGCAGAAAAAATGAGAGCATTACTAAAGACTGCGGGTCTACCCAAGACATTTTGGGCAGAAGCAGCCACTACAGCCTGTTACTTGATAAATAGGTCTCCATCAACAGCAATTGAGATGAAGACACCTATGGAGATGTGGACCGGTAAGCCAACTGATTATTCCTCCCTTCATATTTTCGGATGTCTTGCTTATGTGATGTATCATGACCAAGAAAGAACGAAGTTGGATCCAAAATCCAGGAAATGTATCTTCTTGGGATATGCTGATGGAGTAAAGGGGTATCGCTTATGGGATCCTACTGCCCATAAGATTGTCATCAGCAGGGATGTTGTCTTTATAGAAGACATGTTTAAATGTGAAGAAAGTGATAGCGCGAAGAAAAATGTTGAGATTGTATCAATACAGGAAGAAACAGTTTCTTCTGAAGCAATACCAGAACACGATGATCAAGAACCAGTTGAGTCTGAAGCACCTGAAGTCCGTCGATCAATTCGAGAAAGAAGGGAACCTTCTTGGCACTCAGAATATGTGATGGCGAGCAACGTTGCATACTGTTTCCTAACAGAAGATGGGGAGCCTTCAACCTTTTAGGAGGCTATAAAAAGTTCTGATGCATCTCTATGGATGACAGCAATGCATGAAGAGATGGAAGCTTTAGACAAAAACAAGACATGGGATCTTGTGCCACTACCACATGGAAGAAAAGTCATCGGAAACAAATGGGTCTACAAGATCAAACGTGATGAGAATGATCAAGTGGAGCGGTATCGTGCTAGACTGGTGGTCAAAGGATATGCTCAGAAAGAAGGAGTTGATTTCAATGAGATATTCTCTCCTGTGGTAAGACTTACAACAATTCGAGTAGTCTTGGCTATGTGTGCTACTTTTGACTTACACTTAGAGCAGTTAGATGTAAAAACTGCGTTTCTTCATGGAGAACTTGAAGAAGAAATTTATATGCTCCAACCGGAAGGTTTTGTTAAAGAAGGAAAAGAGAACTTGGTTTGCAGGTTGACCAAATCTCTGTACGGCTTAAAACAGGCGCCAAGGTGTTGGTACAAGAGATTTGATTCATTCATCATCAGCCTTGGGTACAACAGACTCAGTTCAGATCATTGTACTTATTACAAGAGGTTTGAGGAAGACTTTATCATTTTGCTGTTGTACGTGGACGATATGTTGGTAGCAGGCACTAACAAATATCAAGTCCAAGAATTAAAGGCACAATTGGCTAGGGGATTTGAAATGAAGGATTTAGGATCGGCAAACAAGATTCTAGGGATGCAAATTCACCGAGACAGAAAAAACAAGAAGATTTGGCTATCTCAAAAGAACTACTTGAAGAAAATCTTGCGTCGCTTCAACATGCAAGATTGTAAGCCAATTTCTACCCCATTTCCTGTTAATCATAAATTATCCTCAAGTATGAGTCCTAGCAATGAAGCGGAGAGGATAGAAATGTCTCGAGTACCGTATGCATCAGCAGTAGGGAGCATAATGTATGCTATGATTTGTACAAGACCAGACATTGCACAAGCAGTGGGAGCGGTCAGTAGATTCATGGCTAATCCAGGGAGAGAGCATTGGAATTCTGTTAAGAGGATCCTTAGATACATCAAAGGAACCTCTGATGCTGCACTATGCTATGGAGGATCAGAGTTCATTGTCAAGGGCTATGTTGATTCAGATTTTGCAGGAGATATTGACAAAAGGAAGTCCACTACAGGCTATGTGTTTACACTTGCAGGAGGTGCTGTGAGCTGGGTATCTAAACTTCAAACTGTTGTGGCTCTATCTACAACAGAAGCAGAGTACATGGCAGCTACACAAGCTTGCAAGGAAGCTATTTCGATCAAAAGGTTATTGGAGAAACTTGGGCACAAACAAGAGAAGATTTCTTTGTTTTGTGACAGTCAGAGTGCCTTGCATATTGCAAGAAATCCAGCCTTTTATTCAAGAACGAAGCACATAGGAGTTCAATATCATTATGTACGAGAAGTAGTGGAAGATGGAATAGTGGATATGCAGAAAATCCACACGAAGGACAACATAGCAGATGCATTGACCAAACCAATCAATGCTGACAAGTTCATTTGGTGTAAAACGTCTTGTGGCCTGTTAGAGACGTGAGCAGCATGTATAGAGACAAGACTGAAAGAAAAAATGCCTTCAAGTGGGAGAATGTGAAGTGTAAGGTGTGAAGGCATTTTGCCTTTCACACTGCCTTCACACAATCCCACATTGGTGGGAAACAAAGTGTAAGAGGGGGAGGCTAGGCTATATAATAAAGCCTCCTCCTCCCCTTATATGTGTACCAAGTTTGTGTATTAAGCTTTTATCTTCTTTCTCCCTTGTAATCTCCTCCATTTTAATTGTGAGAGAGATTGTAATATTTTTCTTCATAGTGAAATATTTTCGGTCTTGTCCCGTGGAGGTTTCTCTCAAATTGAGGGTTTTACCACGTTAAATATTTGTGTCTTTATTTTCTTTAATTCCCTTTAATTTGCTTACTGTGGTAAGGCTGAGCCACCCAAGTTGTCTATTTTATTTATTATGGAGGGCAGTGCCACCCAAATTGTTATTTCTAACATAACAATTTGTTTCTTGTCTTTTATTTGAGCTGCGGTAGGAGTGTTCAATCTCCTAACAGTGGTATCAGAGCCAGTTTGCGAAGGCAGAGCCAGGGGTTAGGATAGTGAGTGGTTACTTGTATGGTTATATACATGTCTAGGAAAGCTTTGTCAAAAAGACGATAAGAGTCTAAGGAGACTGGATTTTAAGTGAGACCGCTTGTGACCCCTCCAGTGTTTCCTGGAAGCTTTTCTGGTGTATATTAAATCGTACCGGTACTTACTACTATTCTTGGTTACCGTTTAGCAGTGGTGTACGTATACGGATATTGTTACTGTTCACGTATACGATATTCAAGGGTACTGTTCACATATACGATACTGTTCACTGTAGGACAAATGGCAGCCAAATTCAAGATAGAGAAGTTCGATGGAAACAACTTTGGGGTATGGAAAATTAAAATAAAGGCTGTCTTGAGAAAAGAAAATTGCCTTGAAGCAATTGATGGAAGACCGAAAAATATGCAAGATGAAAATAAATGGGAGAAGATAGATGGTGATGCGATGGCAAGTCTACATCTAGCAGTTGCAGATGAAGTGCTGTCAAGTATTCAAGAATTAAACTCTGCAAAGGAGATTTGGGATACTTTGACAAGCTTGTATGAAGCCAAATCTCTACACAACAAAATTTTCTTGAAAAGGAAGCTGTACACTCTTCGTATGTTAGAAACCACTCCGGTGACTGAACATATCAACACTTTGAAGACGTTATTCTCTCAACTCTCAACTATGGAGCATAACATAGAAGAGAAGGAACGTGCTGAGCTTCAACTTCAGAGTCTACCTGATTCATATGATAATCTCATCCTCAACTTGGCAAATGGTTCAATGAAGTCATCTCTAGTCTTTAATGATGTTGCGGCTGCTGTCTTAGAAGAAGAAAGCAGACGTAAAAACAAGGAAGACAGAATAATGACTTCTCAACATGCAGAGGCTTTATCCGCCAACAGAGGGAGATCAAGGGAACGTGGTTCCAGTGGGAGTCACAATCAGAACAGGGGAAAGTCTAAAGGAAGGAAGTTTATTAAATGCTACCATTGTGGAAAGCAAGGGCACGTGAAAAACGAGTGTTGGCATCTTAAGAAGAATGGAGAGGGAAACAGCAAAGGAAAAGAATCTGAGTCGTCAGGATCTCAAGGTTGTGTAGCAAGTACTTCAGGGAATGGCGAAATCTGGTGCAGCGAGGCAACAACAGTTGTGGAAGGCAGAAAAAAGTTTGCTGATATATGGTTAATTGATTCAGCAGCAACATGGCATATGACTTCTATAAGAGATTAGTTCTATCAATATAAACCTATCTCAGAAGGGTCTATGTACATGGGTGATGATCATGCCTTAAAAATCGCTGGTATTGGAACCATCAAAGTAAAAATGTTTGATGGTACGATTCGCACTATCCAAGATGTACGACATGTGACTGGCTTGAAGAAAAATTTGCTATCGATGGGACAGTTGGATGACCTCGGATGTGAGTTCCATACGAAAAATGGGATCATGAAGGTTGTCAGAGGCGCACTTATGGTGATGAAGGCAGAAAAGATTGCTGCTAACCTATACATGCTCCATGGAGAAACAGATCAGGAGGCAGAAACAGCAGTTGCTAGTTTTGGAGAAGAATTGTCTATGATATGGCATCGAAGACTTGGCCAAATGTCCGAAAAGGGTTTGAAGATTCTCTCTGATCGAAAACTGCTTCCTGGAATCAAAACTGTAAGTTTACCATTCTGTGAGTATTGTGTTATTAGCAAGTAGTGTAGACTGAGTTTTAGCAGATCTATTTCTAGGAGTAAAAACATTCTAGACTTGATTCATTCTGATGTTTGGGAATCACCGGTTACGTCCCTAGGAGGAGCAAACTACTTTGTATTGTTTATGGATGATTATTCTAGGAGATGTTGGGTATATGTCATCAAGAAAAAGTCAGATGTATTTCCTGTATTCAAAGCCTTCAAAGCACAGGTGGAACTTGAATCCGGAAAAAGGATCAAGTGTTTGAGGACAGATAATGGGAGAGAATTCTGCAACAAAGAGTTTGACACATTTTGTAGTAAAGAAGGTGTGAAACGGCAGAAGACAGTTGCTTACACACCACAACAAAATGGAGTGGCAGAGCGGACGAATAGAACTCTCGCAGAAAAAATGAGAGCATTACTAAAGACTGCGGGTCTACCCAAGACATTTTGGGCAGAAGCAGCCACTACAGCCTGTTACTTGATAAATAGGTCTCCATCAACAGCAATTGAGATGAAGACACCTATGGAGATGTGGTCCGGTAAGCCAACTGATTATTCCTCCCTTCATATTTTTGGATGTCCTGCTTATGTGATGTATCATGACCAAGAAAGAACGAAGCTGGATCCAAAATCTAGGAAATGTATCTTCTTGGGATATGCTGATGGAGTAAAGGGGTATCGCTTATGGGATCCTATTGCCTATAAGATTGTCATCAGCAGGGGTGTTGTCTTTATAGAAGACATGTTTAAATGTGAAGAAAGTGATAGCGCGAAGAAAAATGTTGAGACTGTATCAATACAGGAAGAAACAGTTTCTTCTGAAGTAATACCAGAACACGATGATCAAGAACCAGTTGAGTCTGAAGCACCTGAAGTCCGTCGATCAATTCGAGAAAGAAGGGAACCTTCTTGGCACTCAGAATATGTGATGGCGAGCAACGTTGCATACTGTCTCCTAACAGAAGATGGGGAGCCTTCAACCTTTCAGGAGGCTATAAAAAGTTCTGATGCATCTCTATGGATGACAACAATGCATGAAGAGATGGAAGCTTTAGACAAAAACAAGACATGGGATCTTGTGCCACTACCACATGGAAGAAAAGCCATCGGAAACAAATGGGTCTAAAAGATCAAACGTGATGGGAATGATCAAGTGGAGCGGTATCGTGCTAGACTGGTGGTCAAAGGATATGCTCAGAAAGAAGGAGTTGATTTCAATGAGATATTCTCTCCTGTGGTAAGACTTACAACAATTTGAGCAGTCTTGGCTATGTGTGCTACTTTTGACTTACACTTAGAGTAGTTAGATGTAAAAACTACGTTTCTTCATGGAGAACTTTAAGAAGAAATTTATATGCTCCAACCGGAAGGTTTTGTTAAAGAAGGAAAAGAGAACTTGGTTTGCAGGTTGACCAAAGCTCTGTATGGCTTAAAACAGGCGCCAAGGTGTTGGTACAACAGATTTGATTCATTCATCATCAGCCTTGGGTACAACAGACTCATTTCAGATCATTGTACTTATTACAAGAGGTTTGAGGAAGACTTTATCATTTTGCTGTTGTACGTGGACGATATGTTGGTAGCAGGCACTAACAAATATCAAGTCCAAGAATTAAAGGCACAATTGGCTAAGGGATTTGAAATGAAGGATTTAGGATCGGCAAACAAGATTCTAGGGATGCAAATTCACCGAGACAGAAAAAATAGGAAGATTTGGCTATCTCAGAAGAACTACTTGAAGAAAATCTTGCGTCGCTTCAACATGCAAGATTGTAAGCCAATTTCTACCCCATTTCCTGTTAATCATAAATTATCCTCAAGTATGAGTCCTAGCAATGAAGCGGAGAGGATGGAAATGTCTCGAGTACCGTATGCATCAGCAGTAGGGAGCCTAATGTATGCTATGATTTGTACAAGACCAGACATTGCACAAGCAGTGGGAGCGGTCAGTAGATTCATGGCTAATCCGGGGAGAGAGCATTGGAATTCTGTTAAGAGGATCCTTAGATACATCAAAGGAACCTCTGATGCTGCACTATGCTATGGAGGATCAGAGTTCATTGTCAAGGGCTATGTTGATTCAGATTTTGCAGGAGATATTGACAAAAGGAAGTCCACTACAGGCTATGTGTTTACACTTGCAGGAGGTGCTGTGAGCTGGGTATCTAAACTTCAAACTGTTGTGGCTCTATCTACAACAGAAGCAGAGTACATGGCAGCTACACAAGCTTGCAAGGAAGCTGTTTCGATCAAAAGGTTATTGGAGGAACTTGGGCACAAACAAGAGAAGATTTCTTTGTTTTGTGATAGTCAGAGTGCCTTGCATATTGCAAGAAATCCAGTCTTTCATTCAAGAACGAAGCACATAGGAGTTCAATATCATTATGTACGAGAAGTAGTGGAAGATGGAATAGTGGATATGCAGAAAATCCACACGAAGGACAACATAGCAGATGCATTGACCAAACCAATCAATGCTGACAAGTTCATTTGGTGTAAAACGTCTTGTGGCCTGTTAGAGACGTGAGCAGCATGTATAGAGACAAGACTGAAAGAAAAAATGCCTTCAAGTGGGAGAATGTGAAGTGTAAGGTGTGAAGGCATTTTGCCTTTCACACTGCCTTCACACAATCCCACATCGGTGGGAAACAAAGTGTAAGAGGGGGAGGCTAGGCTATATAATAAAGCCTCCTCCTCGCCTTATATGTGTACCAAGTTTGTGTATTAAGCTTTTCTCTTCTTTCTCCCTTGTAATCTCCTCCGTTTTAATTGTGAGAGAGATTGTAATATTTTTCTTCATAGTGCAATATTTTCGGTCTTGTCCCGTGGAGGTTTCTCTCAAATTGAGGGTTTTATCACGTTAAATATTTGTCTTTATTTTCTTTAATTGCCTTTAATTTATTTACTGTGGTAAGGCTGAGCCACCCAAGTTGTCTATTTTATTTATTGTGGAGGGCAGTGTCACCCAAATTGTTATTTTTAACATAACAATTTGTTTCTTGTCTTTTATTTGAGCTGCGGTAGGAGTGTTCAATCTCCTAACAAAAACAACTAATGAGAAAATTAATTTTCATGTGCGTAAATAGATAAGAATTTTCAACGATCATATTAAGGAGCTAGCATTCTGGTTCATGTAATTTTCACGGGAAGTATGAAATGACAATTTATTCAGTGAACGTAGCTCAAGAACTGGACCAATCAAACATCGTTTTGGAGCGGAACACGGGAAGTATGTTCGGAGTGAGTTTGTGGCTGTAGAAGCTTTGACGGGGCTACCCTTCAGGCCGAGGGGCCCCGGCTTAGCAAGCCACAAGTACAAAGAATTGTCCCAAATTGGGGGGACAAGGGAGAACCATGGGTCACATGGGTCTTAGTTAAGGGACTTGGGGCAAATAGTTTTTATGTTATATTATAATTAAGAATAACATAAATAATAATATATAATCTTGGTAAAATCATGGTACATCATGGTTGATCATTAATAATTATTAATTGTTACATCTAAATTGTAACAAATACTGATATAAAAATAAATAAATAAGTAAAATATATTTTAGAAAGTTAATATATAGTAAATAATTGCATGGTTATGATTAAAAATAATTGGAATTATACAATTAATAATTTGAGTAAATTATGAGATTTTAAAATCATTAGTTACAAACACAGGTTTATGGTATAATTTTGCAAATTAAAACTATAGTAGTACCATACTTACAAACTATTCCTGTAAATTCGTCCATACAAATCAATGTGATATTATTATATAATCGTCACAACATCAATCTCAATTAATGTTATTAATTTTTTCATATTTATTCTTTCAATCTTTACATGTCATATAAATTTATATAGAAAAGTTTGTAAGAATAGTATTATTTTTAGAGTTATTCGATTTGGTTCCCATTTCTAAACTTATTAGACCACATTTTTTTAATCTTTTTAAGAAATACAGCTATCATAACAAGAAATAAAAAATAAGACCGTAAAAAATTACAACCAAAAAATTTCCACACGCAGCTTGGTTTCAGTTATCATTTTTATTTGTTTTCCTCAAGTTTTTTCTTGCCCCGAGCGAGCAAATAGCGGTAAAAATATGAAGAAAATAAATCCAAATGAAAGCAAAGATCAAAGAACAATTGCAAGATGAAAAGTTCCAATATGATTAGTTCAACTCTAACATTCATAAATCATCTATTAAAACAAAAAAATCATTAAATATTTAATTTAAATTGACTGAAGAAAAAATATTATCATAAGCTATATATTACATGAGCAATGAAAGTTAGATTAAGATTGAAGAAGGAGAAGCGTAATCTAGGAATTGAGTGAAATTTACTAAGAAAATGATATAAATTTATAATTTTTTGGCTAAGAAATGAGGTTAGAAGAGTTAAAAGATGGGGGTTTAATAGAACAACTTTTATTTTTAACTGTATAAGAAGTAAGAAAATTCTTAGAAGTTGGTCACTCCAAACATTGAACACAAAAGTTGATATAAGGGCTATTAAAGGAAAATTTAGATATATTTATATTGTATTAAAGTGTATTTTTAAATTTAGATATATATCAAGACAACAATTTTTATTTTTTAAAAGATTTTATTATTATAATATAATAATTCCTTCATAATTAGCTTAAAAAAATTATATTTTATTAATTTTCCACCCTAGATGAAGCTTATTAATTAGTTTCATTAACTAAACACCAATAGGCTATTTGTCACATCTGCAAACATCAAAGCTGAATTTCTTATTAAATCCATCTTTTTGCTCAAATTTTCTCTGTCTACTTTATAAGATTCATGTCATACGTTGATAAATTTTCTCAAGAAAACAAGAATTACAAGGACAAATATTAGGTTTGAGTTTTTTTTAAGTTTTTTGCAGTGAATACTGTTTGTGTTGATTGGGATTATTCATTATAAATTTTCTTTTCCTTTGTTTTCTCCATTTTGGAATCTTAAAATCTAGATATTGATACTGGATTTTGGTTAAATCAATAATTTTCAATGAGAATTTAGATCAAGTTGACTGATTTAATAAATTAATTTGTGCAATTTTTAGGTTCAATGTAGAAGTAGAATTATTTGTGATTTCTATTTATATAATATAGTTATCAATAACGTACTATTTCATTATATTTCAATTTACATATCAATCATTTCTATATATTGTTTTATATTTTAGTCCTGCCTTAATCGAAATCCTAGCTCTACCCCTATTTGTATTGATCAAAATAAAAGTTTATATTTTCTTTTTAATTATCATTTTGTTTTTATCCTAAAAAATTATTCGTAAATAAAAAAGAATTTTTTTTTAGAGAAAATACATTAATTCTTGAAATGTGAAGCTAGATGTTAGTTAGTTTGCTACATATAACCTTCAAAACATTCCCCTAGTTCGAAAATATATATATTTATAGATCAATTTACAATTCAAGACAAATAATATCACATCAACCTGTATAAGGCTTTTACATGGTATTGAAAAAAAACTTTCTTTATATAAATATACATGTGATATTTAACTAGATTTCTTGATATCAAAAAACATACATAAATTTAACACTTGATCTCACCAAATCCAATAATTGAAATTGAAAGTTAAAAAATTGTATTTAATACTAACAATTCATCAATCATTTCAACTATTGAATTTTGTGGATCAATTGTTATAAATCTGTTTATAATTTATATCAAAACATCCATTCCAATATATATGTATATATATGTGTCTATATATACACACACACACACACACACACACTCACTTTTTTATTAGGATTTAATAGTGCAACTATTTTTTAAATTAGATATGAATTATAAACGTCAGTGATTCAACCAAGTCAACACCATGACATAGGACAACCAACAGTGATCATCTGCCCCAAAAAAAAATTGAAAATGGAGATTGCAGAAGAGGATTTTTGGCAATCATATTTAAGCTAATTTATGAACTCTAATCATAGATTGAGTTGAAATTTTTACAACAATTAGTGACAATGTATATATATGACAAAAGCACTTAGAGGGCATCTGGCACCGAAACTTTAACCGTCTGATCTCGTCGATCGGTGACTTAAATGGCCACGGCAACTTCGGATCCCTAGAGAGAGGATTGCAATGATCCTGGTGGTGATGGCAATGTCGCTAGGCGCTCCAAGTGATAGTGGCTAGTGACAGCGACGGTAAAAGTCCGGCAACTAATTTTCAATTTTATTTTTATTATTTTTTAATAATATATCAAAAATATGATTTATATTAATAAATACACTTAAATATTTTATTTTATTTATTTTTATATTCAAAAATTACTTATAAATTTTTAATATTTAAAATAATTTAGTTATTTTGATATTATATTTTAAATTTATTCATACATTATAACAATGATTTTTTTAATAAAAAATTATGTACATTTTACGAATTTTGTTGAAATTGAGATTTTGAAAATCAAATTTACTAAACACATATTCTTAACTTTCGAACAACATAGCAATTTTGGAAAGTTAATTTACCAAACACCTACAACTTGTTAAGACAGCCCAGCTAATGGTAGATTTTTCCTGCAACACTTTTTTACAACAATTTCCCGTAGCATCGCAGTCCCAAGCATACCCTTAGTATCTTAGAGTTGTAGGTGTTACATATATAACTCACTGATAGTTACTGTTGAGTTGCAATATTGCATTTTGCTACACAAGTAAGCATAAGCATATTTTGTTATGAAATTTGACTACTCGCTGAAGCGATTCTATATGAGATCTTAACAAAATTAAGTGATGGAAACAACAGGCAAGAAAATAGACAAAACAAGCAGCACTAGGTTTATAGTGATTTGGTCAATCAAGCTTACCTTCACTTTGGAGATCTCAACAACAATTTTATTCAATTAGCAATATACAAGGAGTATGAGCCGCAGTTGCAAGGATTTCACCTTGGAGATCAGACCTCACACCTCTCACACACATATACCTAAGATAACTAACAATTTATATTATATGCTCTCAAGGAAAGATAGATCGTGAAGCACTTCGAGGGGACCAGACCTTTAACATGTTTTCTCCTTAACTCAATGCCGCAAGGATACAAAACCTATGGTGTTTGTTGGCAAGAGATAGAAACATGAACCTCCAAGTCACTCCACGTTTCCTCATTGACTCAACACCCCAAGGATACAAAACCTATAGTGTTTGTTTACAAGAGATACCCAAATGCAAACCTCATAGTCAGTCCCTCACGTTTTCAACCTTGCAGCCTCCCAAGGTTTCTCAAATGTACAATCTCTAGGTCTCTTAACCTTCACTCATGTATACACATTACAAGAAAAAAGTTCATACTTGGTGGTTTTTAACCGTCAAATAAATACATATTTGACGGTTCTATAGCCACCACCAATGGCATCGCTAAATATGGTCAATTTAGTAGTCAATCAACCTGCCAAATATACCATTGACCATACTTCTCACATAAAAGAGACAAGTATAATTCTCTCAAAAAGCTGATTTGAGAACCATATTTGTCACTTTTTGTCTTCATGTGCTTATATATTTGTCACATATCAGTCAAATATTGCTATGAAAAAGCTTATATTTGCCACTTTTTAGTCAAATATAGCCCTTTTCAACAGTAATTTTTTTGAATTTTTCTATATTTGACAATTTTTAGCCAACAAATATTGTTGATTAAAACATTTAAAAAAAATACGTAGCGATTTCTAGCTGCCAAGTATGATAAAGAAAAATTGAAAAAATATATGATACTTGGCTATTTACTGTCTGCTAAGTATATATACATATTTTTGAAATCTGATTTTAAAAATTTTAAAAGGTGCACAATAATACATCTACATCATTTGTCACATTAATTTTTTTTTTCATAGAAACATTAATCCTTCAATCAATCACATTCAACAAGTATAATTAGATTTCATATAAGTAGTTGATCTAGACATCTTAAAGACCAAAGTATAACATTAGAAAAGCCAATAGCTAAGAAGTAAATCCAAATCATTATCCAATTACAAAGAAATTCTAATACGAGTAATATATTGTAAATAACAATATTCTATATAAATAAATGTTTCGATTTCTTCTTATGGATTCAAGAGTTTAGCCTTCAATTGAAAAACCTACAAAAGAGAGAGTTGGCCATCAGTTGATATCTTAAAGAAAACTATTATTACAATATTTAGCATAATATACGTAGTCAATTGCAACCTCATCTCTTATGAATCTTATAACATGCTCCCAAAGTGAACTATCTGTACTTGTTTCATTAAAACTTCTAACGTGCACAAACAAAGTTGTCTAAGAAACTACATCAATAGAATATGCACTACGTGGTAAAAGCTTACTTGCACAGCTCTAAGGCGATTTTGATTCTCTTATTAATTTTTTATTTAATAAGTCTTTTATTTCTTCTTGGCAATGTTGTTGGAATTTGTTTTTCTTTAAATTCTTTAATATATGGTAAAGTTACTATATGTTTCTTTCTATCCCAAAACTGATTAAGCAAACCTGAACATACTTCTTTTTTAAATTTATTTTCTATTTCTTCTATATCATTTTTAATATTAGGCTTTTCTAATTGTTCTTCAATTCTTTTATATTTAATTTCTTTTTGGAGATAATTAATATGGTTTTGGTTATTAATTATTAAATTTATTGTATTTGCAATGGGGACTTTGCCCACACCTGCAACTTGAATAGACTGATTTGTTTTAGCCATGACATATTTTAGTTCAAGAGAAATAATGACAAGAATTACAAATATTAAACAAAGTTTAAACAAAAATACATTACCCAGTATTCCACCAAACTCTGGAATAGAATTACTTTCTCCTTTGATAAATTCAATTTCAAAATCAACTACGGATAAAATTGCTTGCCATCTTGCAAAAATTTGTTTAGAAACTAGATTTTTAACATCTTTTATAAAACTTCTTTTGCAACTCAATCGCAAATCAGGCATCCCCATGATATATTCAGCCAGCTTGTTAGCTCAGCTTGTCTCCCTCGGGACTCGAGATTTGCAGTCAATGAGATTCTGGTAATTTTTGCTTAAGAATACCTCCATATCTTATTTCAGAGGCATCTGTTTCAACAATCATAAATGCATTAGGATGTGGAATTCCTAGACAAGGAAGTGTTTTGACCTTTTCTTTTAGAATTTTGATTATTTTAGTATGTTCTTCTGTCCAAGGCAAAGGATTATATGTTGAAATTCATATGGAGCATTTTCTAATCCAAATAGCATTACATTCCATTCATAATGACCAAATGGTACTGTAAAAGCTGTTTTATATCTATTTTGTTCTGCTATTTAAACTTGTCAAAATCCGCTTTTCAGGTCAAATTTTGAAAATAATATTGTAAAAATTTATTTTGTAAATATTCTTTATTTATATCAAAATCTTCTTGTTGAATAATGTTAATAGTTTCAAAATCTGATTGTGTAGGTGACATTGGTGGTGATTGATTGACTGGTTCTGCTACAGGTGTTGTATAATTTATTGAAAAGTTAGAATTATTGTTTATTTACTTACTTGTGCACTCCTAATATTAAAACTACTAGATTTTGGTAATGAAAATGAACTCCTAGCTGATTTTATATCAAAATAACTTGATGAAGTTTCTCCTATTCTTAAGGAATTAAATCTTAATAATATTTTCCCTTATGGGTTATGAGCAATTTGTGCTATTTCTTTTTGAGCTATATTTCTTGGTGGCAATGGGTTCTCTGTTATCCATACTTCCGGTATAGTAATTTCATTCCATTTAAGTAATTTTGGAGTATAAGTTGATGTTGGAGTATTTTCTTCTGTTTCTACCTTAATATTGTAGTTTGTCCTCTAGTATCTTGTAATCTACATCTTGGATTAAACTCTAAACTAGTTTGTTTAAAACATATCCTATAAAGTAATAAATATCTGTGCCTATTTTGTGTAAAAATTAATTATGGTAAATGAATATTTAAAACTAATGTATATAATATTGTTAGATCATGTAGGCTAACTTGGAAAATTGGGGCACAATTAAAATAAATAGCACCATTACAGAGGTTTGATTGTACTACTCCTAATAAAGAGTCTTGAAATTTTAGCAATGTTTTATCTCTTAGTAACATTAATACTGGGGAATCTATTCCTATTTTTTATAATGGTTTGACTGCTATTTGTATTAATCTGAAATGTATATAATTAAATCCTTTTTGTTTGTAATTTTCTATTGCTAATTGACTTAATAATCTTATTTCTTCAAATTCATTTTGTAGAGTTAAAGTTTCTTCATGTTCTTTTATTGAATAGGCAGTTTTAAAGTCAAATGTTCCTATTTCATATATACTGTTTGGTGGAATACTGGGTAATGAATTTTTGCTTAAACTTTGTTTAATATTAGTAATTCTTGTCATTATTTCTCATGAACTAATTACTTTGGACGTTTTTCTGGATTTAGAATTTAGATATTTTCTAACTGTAGATGTCATTTTCGAATTATTAATAATTTCAAATTTTAGCACACAATCTTCTCAGGACAGGATGGCTACGGGAACACCTAGGCTTACCAACGGCTTTACGCTTTTTCACTCCTAGCTACGGGAAACACCTAGCTTGCCAACGTATGCACATCTTTCACTACTACCTTTCCCTATCCTTAGAATTTTGTTTACCAAAATTCTACGTTACTAACAATTCTAAAATGAAATCTAAAATTAGAATTTTCTCTAAATTCTACCTCTATTATTAAGCGTCCAATACCAAATTTCTAGATCATAAATGTGGTCTTCTAACCACTCTTGCTCTAGGAATAAATCTATCTTATCTTGTTCATATAAATTATACCAGTTTTGTTTAAGAAATCTTTTGATATTTCTAAGTTCTATTCTATGCGTTGCAATATGATCTCTTAATTGTTCTTTTTCAATTGGCCTACGATCTTCCATAAATCTAAACTAAGCTAAGTATAAGGCTCTGATACCAAATTGAAAACAGGATCAAAGAGAATAAAGTAAATATGCAAAATTGCAATATTTATGGAATAATAAAATGGCTTACTTTTTTGGCAGTCTTAGTTTAGAAGATTGATGTTGAAAAGAGAATTAACAAAATTATAGATTAGAGTAAGGCAAGAGATAAATAAATCTTTATTTTATTGAAAATAGAACAAGAGAAAGGACTTAGCTGGTACTCTCAGCCGATGCCCTTTCTTTCATACAAGAGTTATTTATATAGATTTGAAATACGGACTTCAAACCATTACAAATCCATAACAACTATTTACTTTTGACTAAGATCAATACCTAATGATTCTTACTTTTGATGTGTACAATATAATGATTACTACTTTTGACAATAGTTTACTATTTTTGATAAACTTAAGTATACGTGGAGCGTTGAATCTTGCTTTCTCCACCGATCTTCTAAAAACATTGGATAAAGTTGCTTGACTATATCCCTTTATAGATCAAAAGTGTCTTGCGAGAGTGGCCCACCATATGGATCTTCATCTGGATTTTCTGGATTAGTGTCCGATGAGCTGTCTGAAATTTGTTGAATAATTGTCGCCATCAATTGCTTGAGCTGTTTACTTTTTGACTTCTCCTTTTTGGACTTTTTGATGATGTTAACTTGTCTTGATTTTGGGCTTTTGCTTTGGATGGAGTATTAGGCTTGATTAATTTGGGCTTCTGTGATTGAATAAGCTTTTTTTGGATACTTTGGGCTGAACATCTTGAAATATCATACTTGTCCCACCATTTAATCCTAAATTCTCTAACAAAGGATAAATAACAGCTTGAGTAATAAGGCTCAATAGTATATGACCATGATAAAATCCAGGGAATTTGGAAATCTATATGGAAACTAATTTGTTGAACATAGGGCTGGTCTGGAGTATCAGCATGTTTTTTGTAATAAGTAAAAGATAATTGATTAATTTGTTATGGATAAATTGCGGGATTGGATCCTAGATAATACCACCATTCTAAAAACCGAGATGGATAAAACTTTTGACAACTATTATCAAAATGAATAAACCACAAATGATCAAAAGTTCTAAGGTAAAACATTTTGAACTAGGCTTTTTGATAATCTATATAATTGTAACCATTTGGTTCATAAGGAATTGAGAAGGAAACATTGGTCCAAATTGATTGGGTATCGAATTCTCTAGGGGTTTTGACTTTCTTAATTTTACAAGTTGAGTAGGATATTTGATCAGGATTTTTGGGGTCTTTGTGATGAACCAATTCTACACTATCAGTATCAACTAGGATTAACTCATAAAATTGACGATTTTTATGTGGATTATCGGTAATATATTGGCAATCTAGAAGGAATAATCTTTGAGTAAGGGATTTTAATTGAAATAAGGAGATTGACTTGGTATATTGAGTAACTTGGAGATGTTGACGTTGATTCTTAGTTATGTATTTGGACTTTTGAGTGGATGAACCTATCTGGGCAGATGACCCAGATGCTACTTGAGTATTTGGTTGGGTAGATGACCCAACTACGACTTGAGAAAATGAAAAGGGTAGATATTCAGCTAGAGCTGAATATGTATTTGCAATGGGGACTTTTCCCACACTTGCAACTTGAATAGACTGATTTGTTTTAGTCATGACATAGTCACTGGCTATCACAATCTTTTTATCTGTCATTTTGACTATCCTCACCAAGTATTTCACTCTTTGATTTTTTCCTGTAAAAATTCTCTTATTAAAAAGTCTGGAATAGAATTATTTTCTCCTTTGATTGATTCAATTTTAAAATCAAATACGGATAAAATTGCTTGCCATCTTGCAAAATTTTTTTTAGAAACTAGATTTTTAACATCTTTTTATAAAACTTCTTCTGCAGATTTGTAGTCAATACAAAGTAAAAACATTTTATTGAATAAATCATCTTGAAATTTGGCGATGCATAAAACAATTGACAAAATTTCTTTTTTAATGGTTGAATAATTCTTTTGCGGTTTGAGCCATACTCCTGAGTGATACATAACTAATTTTTCATTAATTGATTCGGGTAATTTTTGCTTAAGAATACCTCCATATCCTATTTTAGAGGCATCTATTTCAACAATCATAAAGGCATTAGGATGTGGAATTCCTAGACAAGGAAGTGTTTTGACCTTTTCTTTTAGAATTTTGATTATTTTAGTATGTTCTTCTGTCCAAGACAAAGGATTCTTTTCAAGTCTTTGATATAAAGGTTTGCATAATTTTCTAAGATTTGGAAAGAACTCTGAAACGTAATTTAAAGATCCTAAAAATCTTTGTAATTAATTTTTATCTTTAATTTCATCTGGAAATTTGTTAACAAGTTCTATTGTTCTTTGAATAGGTTTTATTGTTCCTTGGTATATGTCATATCCTAAAACCTAATTTTTGTTTGAAATAATTTCATTTTTGTGGCAGAAATTACTAAACCATTTTTTTTGACTACATAAAAATAGTGTTTTTAAATGTTTAAAATGTTGTTCTACAGCTTCAGAAAAGACTAATATATCATCTATATAAACAATAATAAATTTTATATAAGGGTTGAATATATCATTCATTATATGTTGAAATTCAGATGGAGCATTTTTTAATCTAAATGTCATTACATTCCATTCATAGTGACCAAATGGTACTGTAAAAGCTGTTTTATAACTATCTTGTTCTGCTATTTGAACTTGCCAAAATCCGCTTTTCATGTCAAATTTTGAAAATAATATTGCATTATAAAGTCTTTTAACTAAATCTCTTTTGTTAGGAATGGGATATCTAATCCATTGTAATACTTTGTTTAGAGGTTTATAATTGATTACTAATCTTGGAACTCCTCTTTCTATTTCAGATTTTTTATTAACATAAAAGGCTACACTACTCCAAGGCGATTTTGATTCTCTTATTAATTTTTTATTTAATAAGTCTTTTATTTCTTCTTGGCAATGTTGTAATAATTCTTGATTCATTTGTATTGGTCTAGCTTTTGTTGGAATTTGTTTTTCATTAAATTCTTTAATATATGGTAAAGTTACTATATGTTTCTTTCTATCCCAAAACTGACTAGGCAAATCTGAATATATTTCTTTTTTAAATTTATTTTCTATTCCTTTTATATCATTTTTAATATTAGGCTTTTCTAATTGTTCTTCAATTCTTTTATATTTAATTTCTTTTTGGAGATAATTAATATGGTTTTGTTTATTAATGATTAAATTTATTTGTTTAGTTATTGTATTTTGTTGTAATTGATGAATTTCTCTAATATCTATTGATGACAACAACTTAAAACTTATTTTTGTTCCCATAATTTTCGTATGAATTCCTTGACTATCAATTTTGAATGGATATATTTGTGTTAAGAATGGGTTGCCTAAAATAATTTTTTACTGAGGTTTTTTACTAATATAAATGTTGTTTTAAAACAATATCCTTGATTACATATTTTGACTTTTGATAATTTATAATTAATTTCTAAATTCATTCCATTTGCACCACGTAATTTTTTAGATGTTTTTTCATAATATTTTGTTGGAATAAGGCCTTCTCTAATACAATTTTGTTCAGCTCCTGAATCTACTAAAGCAATTGCTTCTATTTATAAAAAATTATCTATATGTAATAATATTCTTATATACCATTTTTGATAATTAATTTTCTACAATTTATATATAATATTCTTCTACTCACGAACTAGAAGCTTGATCATTTTTATTTTGTGATTCAAGTATAGTTAATCTTGTTTGAGTTTGGAGTTGTTCTAACTATTGAATTTGAATTTCTTTTTTAATATCTTTTATTTGTTCCTTTAAATTTCTAATTTCTTGTTACAATTCTCCTGTAGTAACTTGTTTAAATAAAGTTTGTGACGGGTACTTTTTCCATATTTTGTTTAGACTAAATGTATCTGGAGTTTTAATTTTACTTTCTTGTTCTAAAATTTCTTTTAATCTCATTAAATATTCTCTTTTATATTAAGATCTTCAATTTTATCAATAATATCTAATAAAAATTGTTTATCAGTATTTTTAGTGATTACATTAATTTGTTTACAATTGCATATTCCTTCTATACAGCTTAAAGATTCATTACTTTCTGAAGTAGTATCAGTGTCTTGAATGTCTAGAATATCTTCTTCACTATTACTAGTACTGGAATCTTGACTAAATTGTTCGCTAAAGAATAATTTATTTAATTTTATTTTTTAATTCATCTTGATCATTTAAAAATTCGTTAACTTTGTTTTTCTTTTTACATTGTTTTGCTGTATGTCCTGGTTGTCTACAATTCCGAAATACTAATTGTTTCTTTGAATAATTCTTCTTAGGTTTATATTTTTTCTTACTTTTCTTGTAATATTGATTATCAAATTGATTTTTAAAAAATTTCTTTGATTTTTAAAAAATTTCTTTGATTTTTTCTTATATTTCTTTGAGTATGCTGGTGGTTTAAGATTTTTATAACCACATTGTTCACAGAATGAACCCATAGTTTTACCAAAATTTTCTATTTTTCTTTTCTCTTTTTGTTCTTGACATATTGCTAAACCTTCTTTTTTAATAAAAACAAATAATTGTCCATATGTTATATTATCCCAAGGAATTGAATTTCCTCTTGTTATCTCTGTTAATTTATTGATTATTTTTCCAGAAAAGAATTTAGGTAATCCCGCAATAAATCTTTCTTTCCAGAAAGAAGTATTACAGTAATGTCTCTTGAATATATTTGTTAAAAAATACATCCTTATACCATCTAAAATCTCCTAAAGTTGGACATCTAAGATTTGTTAAAATTATTTTTGAACTAGCTAATTCTTCTTTAGGATTTCCTATAAAATACATTGCAATTGTGTATATTAATACTTCTACAGCATCTTGAGTTTCTTGAATAGTCACAAATCCATCTTCATCTTCTACTTGAGTTTTTTCTACATGATTAAGTATGATTTGTTAATCATTAAATCCTATACAATTATCCCACCAATATTTTAATGACCCTGTAAAACCTGCTACTAACATCTTAGCAGTTTCATGATCAGTTGTTTTATAAGCTTTATAAGCAGTGGATGCCATATTCATTTCTTGTAAAGTATTCATTATTTCATATTCTGATTTTCAATCTATATTCCATTCATAAATTGAATCACCTGAATATTTATTAGAAATAAATTGTTTTATTTATTTCACCAATATCTTCAGATGTTGTAATTGATTGATTATCATTTTGTTGATTTTGATCTATGGTATTGATATTATTAGAGGTACTTGGTAATATTTTAATTTTTTTATTAATTTGATCAATTAAATCTACTTTAGGAATTTTTGCTAGTGAATTATTTGGTTGAACTGTTTTAAATAATGGAGCAGATATATCTTGAGGGAATGTAACAGATTGCTTTGATTTAATATTATCTATTTGATCGTCTATTCTTGTTACTTGTTTAGACACAATATGTGATAATTGATTATGAAAATTATTTTGTTCATAGACTTTTTTAATATCTCCTAAAGTTGCAGTTTCATTATCTAGTTTATTAGATCCTTTTTTAAATGGTGCTGCTAAAATCTCTGTTTCATTTGTTTTAATTTTAATTTGTTCTAAGGGAGGATGTATAGCTTGAATTATTCCATGTTGTGTAGTTTCTCATTTTTTAAATTCATTTGTTTGGACATTGACTTGTTGACTTTCATAAGGCAATTTGATATTATGTTTTGATGCATACGTGTTAAAACATGCGAAGAAAGGAATATTAATTTTTAAATTTTTCATTTCATTATACCATTCTTCCCTAATTTCTTCAATTTTTTGTTTTGTAAATGTACTGAAATACCATTTTCTTTTAAAATTATTCGCTTCTTGTAAATATTCATTTTTTAAATATTCTTTATTTATTCCAAAATCTTCTTGTTGAATAGTGTTAATAGTTTGAAAATCTGATTGTGTAGGTGACATTGGTAGTGATTAATTGACTGGTTCTACCATAGGTGTTGTATAATTTACTGAAAAGTTAGAATTATTGTTTATTTCGCTAGCCTGTGTACTCCTAATATTAAAAGTACTAGATTTTGGTAATGAAAATGAACTCCTAGCAGATTTTATATCAAAATAACTTGATGAATTTTCTCATATTCTTAAGGAATTAAATCTTAATAATATTTTCCCTTCTGGGTTTTGAGTAATTTATGCTATTTCTTTTTTAGCTATATTTATGGGTACTAATGGGTTACCTATTATCCATACTTCTGGTACAGTAATTTCATTCCGTTTAAGTAATTTTGGAGTTTAAGTTGATGTTGGAGTATTTTCTTCTATTTCTACCGTTAATATTGTAGTTTCTCCTCTAGTATCTTGTAATCTACATCTTGGATTAAACCTTGAACTAGTTTGTTTAAAATATATTCTATAAAGTAATAAATATCCGTGCCTATTTGTGTAAAAATTGATTATGGTAAATGAATATTTAAAATTAATTTACTAATATTGTTGGATCATGTAGGCTAACTTGGAAATTTGGAGCACAATTAAAATAAATAGCACCATTACAAAGGTTTGATTGTACTACTCCTAATAAAGAGTTTGAAATTTTAGTAATGTTTTATCTCTTAGTAACACTAATACTGGAGAATCTATTCCTATTTTTGATAATGGTTTGATTGCTGTTTGTATTAATCCCAAATGTATATAATTAAATCCTTTTCGGTTATAATTCTCTATTGCGAATTGACTTAATAATCTTATTTCTTCAAATTCATTTTGTAGAGTTAAAGTTTTTTCATGTTCTTTCATTGAATAGGCAGTTTTAAAGTCAAATTTTCCTATTTCATATATACTATTCGGTGGAATACTAGGTAATATATTTTTGCTTAAACTTTGTTTAATATTAGTAATTCTTGTCATTATTTCTCATGAACTAATTACTTTGGACGTTTTTCTGGATTTAGAATTTAGATATTTTCTAACTGTAGATGTCATTTTCGAATTATTAATAATTTCAAATTTTAGCACACAATCTTCTCAGGACAGGATGGCTACGGGAACACCTAGGCTTACCAACGGCTTTACGCTTTTTCACTCCTAGCTACGGGAAACACCTAGCTTGCCAACGTATGCACATCTTTCACTGCTACCTTTCCCTATCCTTAGAATTTTGTTTACTTAAATTCTACGTTACTAACAATTCTAAAATGAAATCTAAAATTAGAATTTTCTCTAAATTCTACCTCTATTATTAAGCATCCAATACCAAATTTCTAGATCATAAATGTGGTCTTCTAACCACTCTTGCTCTAGGAATAAATCTATCTTATCTTGTTCATATAAAATATACCAGTTTTGTTTAAGAAATCTTTTGATATTTCTAAGTTCTATTCTATGCGTTGCAATATGATCTCTTAATTGTTCTTTTTCAATTGGCCTACGATCTTCCATAAATCTAAACTAAGCTAAGTATAAGGCTCTGATACCAAATTGAAAACAGGATCAAAGAGAATAAAGTAAATATGCAAAATTGCAATATTTATGGAATAATAAAGTGGCTTACTTTTTTGGCAGTCTTAGTTTGGAAGATTGATGTTGAAAAGAGAATTAACAAAATTATAGATTAGAATAAGGCAAGAGATAAATAAATCTTTATTTTATTGAAAATAGAACAAGAGAAAGGACTTAGCTGGTACTCTCAGCCGATGCCCTTTCTTTCATACAAGAGTTCTTTATATAGATTTGAAATACGGACTTCAAACCATTACAAATCCATAACAACTATTTACTTTTGACTAAGATCAATACATAATGATTCTTACTTTTGATGTGTACAATATAATGATTACTATTTTTGACAATAGTTTACAATTTTTGATAAACTTAAGTGTATGTGGAGCGTTGAATCTTGCTTTCTAAAGTGATACATGGGCACCAACAAGTAATACAACCTAGGAGAATAAGAAGATATAAAGTGGAAAGCTCATATGGATGTTATGAAGCTTACAATATTCTATTAATTTGTACGTGCACTTTACCCATTCAAATTCATGTTTATTCTAAAAGAAAAACGTTGCAAAATTGGAGGTCTAAATATGTAAGACCTTAATTTTTCCATTGACTTGACAAAAAATCTAGATCCTTTCCTAGGACTAAGAAAAATGTTTTTTTTTTTTTGTGCAAATTAAGGACGAATAGGAAAATTAACCAATAATAATAATAAAACAATGCCTCACAATTAGAGAGATCGTCAAAACAAGCAAATAGACCTTTGGACCCTTGCCTTGGTTTGGTGCAACTCTAGGAGCCATAACAGGATGTTGAGCGACTTTAGGTTGAGGAGCATAGATTGGAGCTTGAGGAACCTGACCATGGGGAGCTAATGTATGGATAACTTCGATATTTAGAGGATACAATCTAAATTCTGTTGGGTTTGAAATAATAGTTATAAGAAAAACAAATATGATATATATAGAAAGAAAGAGCGGTACTACTAGCACTAATTTGTGGGTTGTAAATCATTTCCTGAATCTATATATACATATATATACACACATACACACACACATTTGTGCATGGTTTTAGCGTTAAAATATTAAAGCTTTACCAGTTGAGTAGAATGATTCAACCCTTCAAGATCATCTATTAGCTAAGCCATTAATAATGTAATTAAATTATAAGTTAATTCTCTTTGTTCTTTAGCTGCAAAATTTAATTAAACATATACACAAACAAAGCAATAAAGCCCAATGCCATGCAAACAATAATAGATTTGGAGAACATAACTAAAGTGCAAATTCGTCGTTAAACAAAAAGTTCTAACCTTTTAGACATGACTGGATAGGAAACTCTGGACCAAATAAGCAGGTACCAAAACTTTGTTGAATAAAAAAGCTATTACCTCTAGACTTACATGTTGAAGGACTACAGATTGATCCAAACCAATTCCCACACAATAGAGGGATTTCCAATGAAACTGGCATGCAACAACATTAATGATCAATCAACAAGAAAAGAAAATAAAAATTTAATAAAGAAATACTTATTTGCTCTAATAGAAAATCATGAGAAGTTTTTGATTGGAGGTATAATCCCAGATAAGTTATTGTAGGATACATTCTTGAAATGATAGAAATTGTTGCTTAGGAAGAATTACATATAACTAAAAAATTGATGAGGGACTTGACATTATGTCCTCCAAATTAGATAAATTGAAACAATTGGTCCGCTGATGTGGAATTTCTCCATGTAAGCTATTATTGCTCAATATAATTCCATAAAATTCCATCTCATAAAGGTCAGCTGAAATTGTGTAGATCATAATTAGAAATTACACTACTATAAATCAATAGAAATAAACGAATAAAAGAATTTGCTTGTAAAAGACTTACAAAAAGAATAGGTGTTCTAGATCGCGTACAAAAGAAGGAATAGGTCCAGAGAAATTATTGCCAGAGAGATCCTTGTGGACATAAAACGTAATACATAATTGTCTAGTACAAGAGTTACTACTAGGAAAAAAATGATGCTAAGAGACTTACAATGTATCAAGATTAATGATTAGCCCAAGCTCATTTAGTATTCTCCCTTTGAAATTGTTTCTTGAAAGATTTCTGCACAAGAGAATTTTTGATCCAGTGATGTTAATATCAGGAAAAGGAAATTTTTTCACAAACATGTGACAACATATCTAAATTCAAAGCATTAGCACCGATAGTTAAGTCAAACTCTTTAGGTTCCCTAAATTGGATGGGAAAGACCCGCTCAAGAGATTACCATGCTCGTTGTTGCAAAATAAGCAATCAAATGAACAGACGTGAGAGGTAAGAAAATAAAACATGTCCACCACAAATTAAGATTTTTAAGGGACATAGAAGCTAAGATATTTTGTCACTCTCACTTTATAATAATGCCTAATACAGCCCCGACCTAAAACTACTACATAAACCCCAACTCAAAAACAATATAATAAAATAAAATGTCTAATTCATAGACAAAGAGTGGACACCAATATGACTTTTTAATTATCTAGTAGAATGCAAGTAGTGGTTGCAAACTCATATTTCGACTAAAAAGTACAGTAAACGTGGTACTTATCAATAATATGCATGGAATTTTAAAATCTAAATACAAGGTATCTCAAATCAATGTAGGATATTTAATCAAACTTCTACTTTGAATGTGTATATACATACATACATACATTCACACACACACACACACACACACACACACACACACACACACACACACACACACACATATATATATATATATCAAATCCCACTAAGCAGCCCATCCCACTAACCAAAATTATATTCTCAATTGAGATGTATCAAATCCTATGCAACAACCATCAACCTAAAAGCAAACTTAGTAAGAACACCAATAAAACACTACTTGTTTGGAAAATCCTACCAGAAAGTATTTCAAAAAAGAATTTAGAACAACATATCGATAAACAAATAAAAAAAGAAAAGATATATTAACTAAATTGTTTGTCATAAAAACACATCTAAAAATCTTTCCCATAATCCTACTAATTTCACGATTATTGATTAACAACTAGAGAACCTTAGGCAACGGACTCTAAAAATTTCAACCAACCTCTATGTTGCATATTTCTTGAACAATAAGCTGGGATTTTCGGAAAAAGATCACTTTGGGAAGAAAAAGAAAAGAACTTGGAAAATTCAATAATGTTTCTTAATCATTACTCAATTATGTAGTTAAAAAATTAACCTCTAAGTAATTATTACTCAGTTATACAATTAAATAAGAGGAATACAAATTGTCTATATTGTTACGGATCGCTTCCACCGCGTACAACAATAATTTTTCAACAAATGGGCCACCATATATAGAACAAGTATCCAGCCCAAAAGACTAGTCTATTAGGTGGAGGAACTCCTCCCATATATAAGCCCCATACCTTCCCTTAACCAATCAATGTGGGACTCCCAAATGAGGATTATCCAAATGGGGACCCCATGGGTACAGTAATCCCCCTCCTCAGACAAGGCCCCCTCATCCTTGTCTGAACCAACGATAATCCTCCACAATGACAAGGCCCCCTCCAAAATAGAAAGAACACCAAGTTTTAACGAGGTTCGGTATTAGTATCTACGTCCTCGGGCGTCGCTAAAGAAACTTTCCACTATCTTCAAAGAGAACTACAAACTTTTAGGCCACAATACAAATACCACGACTATTTGGCCAAACTGTAATTACCCAAATAGTTAGGCCAAACTGTAATTACCCAAACAATTAGGCAATATTACAAATATCCAAAATAAAGGGGGAAAAAAGCAAATATTACAAACTTTAAGGTCTTTAAAAAGGCCCTTAAACTATGAGGTCTTATATGTGAGACCTTACAAATAGAGGGGGTGAAGGAGAATTTTTAATGGGACACATAACTTCTCCCATATGGCCTCCTTTTATAAGCCCATATGAGACTTATGCTTTGTAACTTAACCAATGTGGGATCTCTCTCCCATTTGCATATGAGCCACACTCAACAAATCTCCACCTTGGTGAATATGCCAACCCACCACAAAACTCTTCTTTTTTCCATATTCTCTATCACAACTGCAACGCCTCCAAATTTGTCCAATGGCGCAGTCAAACAGGCACAATGTTGATCAAGTCCAAACAATGACTGAACTTGATCGCTGTCACAACCTTAGTCAACATATCTGTGGGATTCTCGGCAGTCTTAATCTTCTGAAGTAAGATTCTTCCTTCATCAATGATTTCCCGCACAAAATTATACCGAACATCAATATGCTTCGTACGAACATGGAACACTGGATTCTTCGCTAAGTGGATAGCACTCTGACTATCAGAATAAAGAGTAATCTTCTTCTGCCCAATTCCCAATTCATCCAGCAATCCCTGTAACCAAATAGCTTCCTTCACAGCCTCTGTCATAGCCATATACTCTGCCTCCGTAGTAGACAAAGCCACTGTAGACTGTAAAGTAGACTTCCAACTCACTGGTGCTCTTGCAAGAGTAAACACATAACCGGTTGTTGACCGACGTTTATCCAAATCACCAGCATAATCTGAATCAACATAACCAATAGCATACTGACCACATGTATCATCCCTCTCAAAGACTAAGCCAACATCTACGGTTCTCAACAAATACCGTAGAATCCATTTCACTGCTTGCCAATGTCCTTTACCAGGATCATACATATACCTGCTCACAACTCCAACTGCATGTGAAATGTCTGGTCTCGTACACACCATAGCATACATCAGGCTACCAACTGTATTAGCATACGGAACTCGAGACATATACTCTCGTTCCTCATCTGTACTAGGAGATATAGATGCACTAAGCTTCATATGAGGAGCAAGTGGGGTACTTACAGGTTTTGACTACTCTGTAATGCCAAACCGCTGTAATAACTTCTTCAGATACTGCTTCTGAGTCAAACAAATCTTGCTTCTCCCTCTATCTCTGCTAATCTCCATGCCTAGTATCTTCTTAGCTTCACCCAAATCCTTCATCTCAAACTCTCGATTCAACTGAGTCTTCAACTTTATAATTTCTTTGACATTTGTCGAAGCTATCAACATGTTATCAACATACAAGAGTAGATAAATGAAAGAACCATCATGTAGCCTCCGAAAATACACACAATTATCAAATTTGCTTCTTGTGTATCTCTGACCCATCATAAACCGATCAAATCGCTTATACCACTGTCTGGGAGATTGCTTCAAACCATAAAGCGATCTTTTCAGTTTGCATACCAAATTTTCCTTACCAGCAACTTTGAATCCCTCTGGCTGAGTCATATAGATTTCCTCTTCCAAGTCACCATGTAAAAATGCAGTTTTACATCCAATTGAACTAGTTCCATATTCATCTGAGCTACCAAGGCCAACAAAATTCTAATGGAAGAATGTTTCACAACTGGAGAAAATACCTCATTGTAGTCAATTCCTTCCCTCTGAGCGTAGCCTTTAGCCACCAACCTTGCCTTGTAGCGGATGTCATTCTTGTCAGGAAATCCATCTTTCTTTGCATATACCCATTTGCACCCAATTGCCTTTTTACCCTTCGGTAGTTGAGCTAGCTCCTAAGTTTCATTCTTCTGAAGAGACTGCATCTCTTCGCTCATAGCTGTCTTCCACTCATCAACTTCAGAACATCTGACTGCCTCTCTATAAGTGAAAGGAACATCAGCATCCACAATTGGAAGTGCATAGGCCACCATATCAGTAAATCGAGCAGGTCTGCGAATCTCACGTCTTGGCCTATTAACTGTAATAGATTCTTGTTGCTGTAGAGGTTCCTGAGTAGAACCCTCTCCATCATCTCCCAAATCTCCCTCTGTCATAGGAGTATCAACATCTGTCTCAATAGATCTAACTGGGTTCAATGTCGTCGTTTCAAACTCCACCTGCTGCCGAGTATGCTCCACCTGCTGCCGAGTATGCTCCACCTGCTGTGGAGTACAATTCACCTTTGTCTGGTTTTCTGATTTCTTCAACATTGAAGACTCATCAAATGTCACATCTCTGCTGGATACAATCTTCCTCGAACTAGGACACCAAAGACGATATCCTTTTACTCCAGAAGCAAATCCTAAGAAAATCGCTTTCTTGGCTCTAGGATCCAGCTTAGATTCTTTCACATGATAATATGCAGTGGAACCAAAAAAATGTAAAGAATCATAATCAGAAACAGGTTGTCCAGACCATACCTCCAATGGAGTTCTATCACCAATAGCAGTTGAAGGTAGACGATTAATGAGATGACACGCATAAGTCACAGCCTCAGCCCAAAATTCTTTGCCCAACCCAGCATTGGACAACATACACCAAACTTTCTCCAGCAATGTCCGGTTCATGCGTTCTGCCACCCTATTCTGCTGCGGTGTACCTCTAACAGTAAAATGATGTACAATACCTTCATCTTGACACAATTTCAAAAACTGATCACTGCAATACTCACCACCATTATCTGTTCTGAGATGCTTGATCTTCTTGCCAGTCTGTGTCTCAATCATTTTTTTCCATTTAAGGAAAACACGAAGTACATCATCTTTTGATTTCAAACAATACACCCAAGTTCTTCTGGAAAAGTCATCAACAAAAGTAATAAAGTAGTGCCTACCTCCATCGATGCTATTTTGGTAGGTCCCCACACATCTGAGTGAACATAATCAAGAATACCCTTGGTATTATGAATAGTAATACCAAATTTCACTCTCTTCTGCTTTCCCAGAACACAATGCTCACAGAAATCTAGCTTGCAGGCCTTTGCACCTTTCAATAAGCCTCGTTTCACTAAACTGAATAAGGCTTTCTCACCTGCATGTCCCAAACGCATATGCCACAGTCTCGTAATCTCTGAATCTGTATCATTATCAGAAACCGTAGCTGCTGATCCAGTAACTGTACTACCATTATAGTAATACAAGTTGTTCATCCTAGTGCCTTTCAATACCACAAGAGCGCCTGAAGTGACCCTCAGAATACCATCTCGAATAGATATACCACAGCCTTTAGATTCTAAGGCTCCCACAGAGATGAGATTCTTCTTCAACTTCGGTACATACCGAACATCTGTCAGAACTCTAGTTAGTCCATCATGATTCCTCAAACGGATCGAACCTATCCCAACAGTATGGCAAATATCATCATTGCCCATATATACAACTCCACAATCAAGCTCTTCAAACTGAAAGAACCAATCCCGATGTGGACACATATGATAAGTACAACCCGAATCCATAATCCACTCATCAGAACCAGAAGTGGATAGGTGACCAGCTAGACATATATCTGACTCACTATCATCCTCACGCTCAACAACACATGCATCAGAAATAGCCTTGCCCTTTTCTTTCTTTTTCAACTTAGGACAATCTTTCTTTCAATGCCCTTTCTCACGACAAAAGGCACACTCATCTTTTCCTAATCTACCCCTCGACAAAGATTTTCCCCTTTTTCCTGGTTTCCTACTATGACTACGCCCTCTCACTGTAAATGCATCTACTGACTCATCCCTATGTTCCCTTTGATCTTTCTTACGAATTTCATAATTCAACAAAGCAGAACAGAATTCTTCAAAAGACAGTTTATCTTTCCCATGGATAAGAGTGATGCATAAATGATCTAATTCATCAGGAAGTGAGCCAATCAATAGCATGGCCTTAATTTCATCTTTGAAGGTTTCATCTAAGTTTAACAAATCAGCAATTAACTTATTAAACTCATCAATATGAGAACTGATGCTCGTACCTGGTTTCAACTGGAGACGTAACAATCTCTTCAATAGGTACAGCCGATTCTCATTGCTTTTCTTCATATATTTGTTTTCCAGCACCTTCCACAATTTGTTTGCAGATGTCTCCTTAGTGAACGGATACTTTTGTTCTCTACACAAGCAAGAGCGAATCAACCCACAAGCTTTTATATTCAGCCTGTCCCAATCTCTTGTACTGATATCTTCTGATTTTGTTTCTTCCAGAACAATATCCAAATCTTGCTAATACAACCCGTCCAACACCTCACTCTGCCATAAGCCGAAATTATTTCGACCATCAAATTTTTCAACATCTATTTTTGCATTTGTCACAGTCACTGTCTTCTCAGGTACAGTTGACGATGATGCCATAACTACCTCTCACAAATAAGCTCGATACACAAATCACCAATAACCAAGCTCCAAACAAACTATTATATTTAATAACTAGCAATCCAAAAATCAATAGCCCAGAATAGTAGTAAGTGCTTCAATGAAATAGCCACTAACTACCCAAAACCTTCGGCTCTGATACCAATTGTTATGCACAAGCGAAAGCGATAACTAACAGAACAACCAAATGCACAACCACAACTATGCCATATAGTTGAATATAATAGCAACAAAAAAGGCAACCAATCAACCACAATGCAGAAATAGAAAACACACCAGGATTTAACGAGGTTCGGTATTAGTACCTACGTCCTCGGGCGCCGCTGAAGAAACCTTCCACTATCTTCAAAGAGAATTACAAACTTTTGGGTTACAATACAAATACCACAACTATTGGGTCAAACTGTAATTACCCAAATAGTTGGGCCAAACTATAATTACCCAAACAATTGGGCAATACTACAAATACCCAAAATCAAAGGGGGAAAAAGCAAATATTACAAACTTTAAGGTCCTTACTGAAAGGCCCTTAAATTATGAGGTCTTATATGTGAGACCTTACAAATATAGGGAGGTAGAGGATAATTTACTTGGGACAATAAAAAATTTCCCATATGGCTTCCTTTTATAAGGGCCACATGACACCCACATTTTGCTCTTAACCGATGTAGGATATGAGCCAACAAAACTAACATGATGGACGTATTTCAAGCATTTTTTTCACGAACTCAATTGATGGCCCATTTTTGGATTCGAGGTAGATATGCAAGATTGTATCGGGTGATTGTGTCCCTAAAATCATAAGTCGATGCATCATATTCGTTATTAGCACTTCAACGTCTGGAAATCGTTATAAGAATTCCAAAAAGAAAATAACGAGTCCAAACAAATTTGTTGTTTATATTTTAACTCTTAAAATCAAACTTCTCTGTTTTACAAGATGTGTTTGGTTTAATTTATTTTACTATTACGAGGGGTAAAGATATCACCAAAGTATAGATAAATATTAGGGGTATTTTGTCTTAATAAAAAGTACCCTTAGATCTAGTAATTTCAAAAATAGGAGAAGCACTGTTACGTACTTATATAAACTACCATTTCATACCACCAAACTCATTCAACTTATTAAAAAAAAAAAAAATTCTAATAAACCACGTGTAGTCACCGGTTAGTGATATTATGTCACTTCACTTATATTGGTTAGGTTGTATACATTGTTTATATATACAATATTATAAAGAGGGAAATTATATAACCCTGAAAATTTTGGTATAATATGGTGAACCCCTATAATTTTGGAAAAGAAAACTTACTAAGACCGCAGAGATTTTCGCTAATGACACTTAAATTCATATGTTTCTAAAACCAATAATTTGCCCTCCTGGGCTCAAGACAATATTTTAAAAAAAATTCATTTTTTTTGTTTTATTAAACAAATTTCTTTACATTCTCTTTATGATTGTTCATATCTGTCTGTCTTTTTCTTTCTTTGTTAAAGATAAGTTGCTTTTGAGTTAAGGTATTAATGTGCAGTTTAAAATTTTGCTTAATTTAATTAATTATTAGTTATTTAACTTTCTCTTAACCTAAAATTTGAAATAAATATTATGAATGTACCTTGCAAGTAATATTAACAAAAATATAGCAAGCTGCTCTCTTAAACTTCTATAACTATAATTGATTGTTATTAAATTATCTCCTTTTTATCTTAATTTAACGATGACAGTCTCACAAGTATTTCCTCTCGCCGTCCTGAATGCAAAGTCTTCCTTTCTTCTTCCTATATAACCTTGGTTCATTAAAAATAAAAACTGATCAAGATCATGCTCAAACTCAAATCTGTTTTCGAAACCCATTCTCAGGCCAAATAGAAATAAAAATGCCCATAGCAATAAATTTTCAGCAAACAAAAATTGAATGGTTGATTGTGGGTTGGAAACGAAGCGATTGTTCAGTGAGTAGAAAACGATGTGGCTTTGTTTTCTTCTTTTTTATTTTCATTGGTTTCAAGGTGGTGGTGAACGGTGGTTACATTTACACAAGATACCGCTAAAATTTACTATCTTTAGACAAAAGGCATACATAACATTACACGATTTTAAGTATATGAACCGTTCAATTTTGACCATGTTTTCATATAACCTTAATGGAGTAATAATCTAACAGTGAAACTAGCATATCTAAATAAATAAATTTTAGTGTCAGCCGACGCGGTGCACTTGTTTTGCTACCTAAAGATTGAATGACCATGTAACACAGAATTTCAACCTAATAACACTAGAAAGATGTGGTCACAATATTCCATTTGAAGAGAACAAGTCTAATTAATTACCTCGAATATCTGAGTTGATTATTGTAGCCACCATCTTGTAATCTTCTCTCAAAACAGCAAGATAAAGTGGACTTCTGTTGGATTTGTTCACAAAATACGAAATATCAGGCTCTGCCTTTTTTAATAATACTTCCACCACATCAGTTTTGCGATGTAGCACTGCCTCCTGCAAGGCTGTGTTATATTCATTATTCCTCATCCTCAACATTGTTAGCTCTTGAGCTTGATCTCTTGTATGTTTAAGAAGAAGTTCTATCATAGTGGAATCCCTATATTTGGCGGCAACATGAAGTAAAGTATCATTACAGCGATCCCCCTTAAGAAGCAGCGACGGACATATATTAAGTATTTTTTCTATAAACTCAGTTCCAGACGTTTGATTGTACATGATGGGGGCATGCAAGATTGTGCCGGAGTAGTATCCTGAGATCAAAGTCAATGCATTATATTTGTTATTAATACTTTAATGATTTAAAAAAATAAAATTTCCTAAATCTAAAATTAATAACCCGAAATAAGTTCATAGTTTTATATCTTAACCAGTCCCTAAGCTCAAAATCTTGTCCGTCTCTGGGTTAGTTTCATCTGAGCCGTATGAAACCAATAATACAATTTATTGTGGCTCATCATCTTTTGCGCCAATTGCTAACTTATTTGATCTATTTTTAGAGA
>SNVD02013031.1:0-75895 GCA_013180625.2 Boswellia sacra
AAATTTTAAGTCAAAGTATCAGATCCCAATAAGGTAATTAATATTCATAACACAAATTTAAACAATTAAATAATTATAAAAGAATCATGCATCCAGAAAAATTAGAAAACCAGTATAATCTTCGTTGATTGCCCTTATATCCTTTGCATTTTATATGTGTTTTGCCTTATAATTTTCTTTTATTTTAAATGTTATTATATTTTTTTAATCCTGCATCTAAAAGATGCAATGACCAATGAGGAAGAAACTGCTTATACTTGTAGGATGAATCGAAAGCCATTACATTAACACCATAAAAAGGATCGAAATTTAAATAATACAATGAATAATGCTTGTTTTACAAACTTTATATCTAAACTCTTATATAAAAAATGATGTATCATAAGGTGACAACAAAAAGTGATGATTGTCAAATAAATGAGTGATGTCACATCAATTTGTATACATGAATTTGTATACAAAGTTCGTAAAAGTAACACTACTCTAATATAATTGATCTAGTAAATCAATTTTAATCTATTAATGGTTGTTAAATCATTCCCTAAAGTGAATGTTACTGAACAATTACATAAAGTCAAACATCAGGAGTGTTGTTTATAGTAGTTTCAAAATTAAAGGGAGTTTTATAAGAGAAATATAAAACCTTAGGGTTGTTTATGTTACACTTCATATTATACAAAACCTTCCTCAGAAAGCCCTACTCTTTGTATTACATTTCTTCATTAATCATATCATCTCCCTTGATCGAATCCAGTTCGCCCTCCGGCTCCGTCAAGCTCTCCCTAGCCTCGCCAGTCTCCGCCTTTCTCTCTTCATTTCATCACAAAAGTCACAGCAACGACACACATGTTCATTTTTTTCTTTCAAGAATTTAATTTTGAAATTGAGCTAAATATATTGGCTGGGTTAGTTAATGGGTTGTTAATTTGGGAGTACTGTAATTACAAAAAAGTGCATTTGAGTGAAACTAGTATTGTAGCTTTTCTGGTTAATTGGCTGATTTGCATAGCTGTTTGTATTAATTCATGCAAGTGATAGTTTTTTTTCCTAATTTGTTTAGCTTTTGTTATAATATTGGTTACTTTTGAATCATTTGTATGGTGTTAGTTTGAAGACGGCAAAATGAAGCATTTATTTTTTTTTAGTATCAATTCTCCAATATGTTTTCAGGTTACGATGAATGAAGAAGACGCGACAAATTGTTTGATGGTAAGTGCTTGGTGCTAGGTTTATATTATATAATTATAGTTATATATAGATGATATATATAGTTACAATTATAGATGTATTATATAATTATAGTCATCTCCCTGATGTTGTCTTTGTGGTGCACGATGTAGACATAAATAGGGTTTTTTAGACCTCTTGTTAAAGGACCAGAATGCCCTTACTGTCAAAGTCAACACTTCATAAAGAGTATGTAAGGTTAAGCCCAAGTCTCCAAAAGTGGAAGCACAGAAGAGCCTACCTAACTGACTAGTACCTAAATATGCCAATCGAGCAATAGTTATCCTATCTCACAATCTACAAAAGAGAGAAAGGCCTATTTCCATTCCGCCATATGGTAGTTGCTTATCACCTAGAAATTAGGGTTCCATTACATCAATATCCCAGGGATCTATTCAGTTCATTGAGATCATGCCACCTCATCACCATGGACGATTGAGATCTAGGTCAAGCTTTGGGCCACCTATAAAAAGAAAGGGATACCAAGAATAAGGGGATTCAGTGAATCTTATCTTTCTCCAGCAGCCACAAGATATTCTCTAGGGTTTTGTGATCTCTCTCTCTCTCTCTCTCTCTCTCATATAATTACTATTCCATTAATACACTGTTCATATAGCTTACCCTATGAAACCCATGCATAAACCCCTTTCTCTATGATTTCTCACCAAACACCGACCTCCTTACCAACTTGGGTGTCAGTGGGTTCACGCTGGTGAGAAATCCGGCGATCCTGACAGTAGTTTCCTCGTTTTCTAGTCACTAGAGCGCCTAACCATCACTTTCAATTGTTGGGTTTCGACAATAGCCACGGGAGCTGCTTAAGCTTGCTGGAGACAAAGGAGTATGACCAACAACTGTCATTCTCACATATTAGAAAGCTATCTCACTTCTACCATACAACACTGGAAGCTGGTTTCTCCTCAGTTGTCTGTCCACATCAAGCATTTGATCAGGAGTCAACTGATCACTCTAATCTCCATCCAGTCACATCCATTTCCAGTGGCTTCTAATCAAGGAGTTTCAGTCATATTCCTATACTAAAACAATTATTTTTTTCTCCATAAGCATCTTTCAATCTTAAGGGAAATTTTTGTCAATTATCGCTTATATCTTGCTACATGTAAGAAAACATTGTTGATCCATTTTTTGGCATCAACAATAGATGATATCATTTTCGGTTGTAAAATTTTCTTTTGAATTTGTACTAATTTCTTGGCTCATTAACATATTCAACTTGTTTTTTATTTTTTGGCTAATCTAAATTTGTAGTGTAGGACATGTAACTAATGTTATTAAATGTGTTTTTACCAGGTGGGACATACATTCATGGAAGAATCATACCGAGGAGCTATGAATCGCACAATTATTCACCGCATGGAATTTAGCCCAAGGAGAAAGTCAAGTACCCAATCATGAAGTGAACAATCATGATTATTTGTCATTTGTGATTAACTTTTGGAGTTAATTACTTTACTAGTTTGTTTCATCCGTTTGAAGGGATTGAACTTGGATTCTTGCTAGTACCTTTTTGCATATGTTGCCTATAATACGGGTATCCTGTTCTTGGAATATATGTTTGACCAAATTTCCACTCGGTAACTTAGTCATTAGCTCTTCTTAAATTAGGATATAGGTATTTATATTTCTCACTTTGTTTGATTCTGATATATTATAGATCTTTGTTGAAGATTCTCTTTTTGGTTAAAGACTACTCCTACATATCTACTAGGGCCTCAAGTTGCATTTGTATTGTAAAAATTTCCTTTTCAATCGAATATCCATTTGTTAGCTAGCCCTGGAAATTTTTCTTATCTTTTTTTTTTCCTCCAAAATTTGTGGATAAATATTTACCTGTGGTAGATTCACTCTTGACCTTTTAACATATATTCGAACAGAAATCAAAATTTTCATGTCTTGAGTGTAGTCTTGTGAAACCTTAGCTATGGCTTATGGAATTATGCCCTTCATGTAGTATTCAAAGAATGAATTAAAGTTTTATGGTATGTTGCTTTTGATGTTTTATAGCTTCTTTTTATGCAGGTGTTCTATTGAGGAGTAGGATTTAGTCTCACATCTATTAAATAAACAAAAGTTTGAAATAACGTTTATGAGTACAGTATTGTTCCAACCTTAAAAGTTAAATTTCACATTTGCATATTCTATTATCGAAGTAGATTAATTTGTCATTCACATCTTTATAAAAATATATTGAATTTGTGGTTCCTTGCCAAGTCTCAATACCATTTGTAGTCTCTATTGTTTTTTTTAACGTGTTCCATTTTTTTTATTCATTAAATGAGAGATAAATTAGTAAAAGCCTTACCATAGACTTTTGCCGTTCCTACAAGCTAATAATGTTTGCACATAAAATTTGATGTATTTAAAAAAAAAATCTTGAGGGAATTCATGACAAAAAATGCAAGATATGAATTTTGTTTTTAATTTTTGATAACTTAGTGGCAATGAGTGACATTTACCCAAAAATAAACAGAGTAGTATTTAACAAGATTTTAATGAGTCTTTAATTCAAAAGTGGGCTTATAGGCGTTGATTGTCATAATTATAATAAATGAAAGGATAACAACTTTTTAAGGTAGCAATGATATGATAAAATATCTATCAAATCAAATATCTGCCAAATAAAATATTATTGTATGTATAAAAATCGATAACCAATTAAAAATTTATATTAATAAAAAATAATCATTCATCCAATTTAATTATGTTAATTTAATTTACATGAACGATAATTAGTTAAGAAACTAATAACTAGCAAGTTGATAAATTGACCCACAATAGGTTGGTTCAAGTGGCAAGGGTGACCCAGAAGAGAATTAGGTAATGTCATGATGAAGTCCTGAGTTTGACTCTCCACAATGGCCTTTTCCCATGAGCTAAGGTAGTGGAAGACCGTGACAAATTGACGTTATAAACGTCCCATGCATGTTTAGGTGAAAACACAAGAAATTTTTAATTAGCTTTTAAGCATATTTTAATCTAATTACTTAATTGTTTTATCTCCAATTTTCTAACTAAACAGCAACTCCAGTGTGGAACTTTTCAGCAACTTCATACTTAATTTCCCTAACTTAAATATTGCTATTGACACATATTTAATTACTATCAAACACTTTATTGTTCAGGCAGGATGATGTGTTATATTAATTATTAGTAAATAATTAATTATATGTAGCTTGTAGTTATTTTGATTTTCTAAAGAAGATTATTTAACAAGTAGTTCCATTTCAGGAGGCCATTTTAATTAATTTCTTTATCAGTTACTGCCTTACTGGTTGATAAATTTCCATGATTGAGAGTTGCGCATGCAAGCATTTCTATATTGTTCCGATCCAATTCCCTAGACTCTAAGCAAAATATATTTTTTGACATCATCCATTTTTCTTTGAGATTAATACGACAGCAGAAGGAAACGTCAACAAATTGCTAGCTTGACAAAATATATGTTGGTCATTGTTATCTATTAAGAGCAAATATTTTTAACGAGGATTTTTAATTTTTACATATTAAGCGACTATATTTTATATACATAATCCTTGATCTCATTAAATCTAATGATTGAGATTGAAAGTCAAAATGTTATATTTATTATTGTCAACTTATCAATCATCTCAACAATTGAATTTTGAAGATCAATGAGTAAAATTTTATGTCTTGTTTTGTGTCAAAAAATTAGTATTAAAATATTATTTCCCTATAATATTATAATTAATATTATTTTGAGGGCAGCAACATGATATTAATTAATTATAAAAAAAATAAGCATCCTATATCACTATAAATATAATATATATATATATATATAAGAGAGAAAAGACAAACAGTCCTAAAAGAGCTAGGCATGCAAGCTAGCTCAGGGGATATATATATATATATATACACGCACATAAATAACATAATTACCAAAAAAAAAAAGATCATTCACTCCAAACAGAAATCTCGAATCATAAGCCATGCACACAATTTTAGCTATTATATGTATATACTCTAAAATAATGAGTAGAAAAGAAATAGTTGTCGATGAATGCCAAATCCAATATTTGTAACAAGAGGCTGAAACAGTGAAAATTAATTTTAAGGAGCAGTGGACGAGTGAGATGGGATGACCGAAGGGACAGGGAGGTCCTTATGGAGACTTGGAATGGTAGGCAATGTGGGCTTAGGAAGCTCAGGCAAGTCAGGAAAAGATGGCAACTCAGGCAACTCAGGTTTTGGGATCTCAGGCAAGTCGGGTTTTGGAATCTCAGGCAACTCCGGTTTTGGGATCTCGGGCAACTCAGGCTTTGGGATCTCAGGCAACTCGGGTTTTGGGATCTCAGGCAACTCGGGTTTTGGGATCTCGGGTACGTGTGGCAGATCAACCTTAGGAAATGGTAGAAGCTCGGGCAGTTCGGGCTTTGGTATCTCAGGCAAAGTTATATCCAAAAGATGGCGTGCGGCAACCATATTAGCATTGTAGCGTAATGAAGAAAAAATGATTAGCAGAAGTGGTAAAATCAATGAGGGAAGCCGATGATAGGCCATGGCTGATGGTTGGAATCAACAATTATGCGCGATTGAAGAGTGCAAGATGTGTTAATTTGTGCACAGGTTTGTGGGATTTTATAGATATGGTAAGTGGGGAATGGAGGGGTTCCAGGCTTGGGTTGGTAAGAAAATTGTGCCATGTTAGTTCAACCTCTTACCTGCATTTGTTTAATCCCTTTATGTACATCAAGAAGGACAGATTAATATATTAACACGTTAGTACATAACTACATGAATCAGCTCCTGAATTTTTATATTCCTAAGTGGATAATCAGTGTTTGGTACATCTGTTTCATAAAAAGTATAATTAAAGTTTAATGCTACATGTACAAACTTTATATGCACTAGATGACTCATTGACTCTTTCATCGTTATATTTTTTCTACCATATTTTGGGTTAATTTTTTGCCTATATAGTAGTTATATTATTTTCATTCATTTTGTATTATATCAACTTGTAAATAAGAGTTTTTATATAAATTTTGTACATTTAGTGTTATTTGTTCATAACAAAAATAACATTTAGGTGTTAATTTTTTTTGGCACATTTTGCATTAGAGTTACAACTCACGTCACTTACATCTAGGTTTACTGAAGTTTAAGCATAATTGATTTTAGTACACAATTTAACCAGATGCTAGGCTAATATTTTCCTAACAAATGGGCTAATTGGCCTTGGTCCCAATGGGTTCAGACCGACTCTACAGGAAAACGGGGAATTCCAACACAACTTAAAGCCTGATTTTACGCATGGTGGTCTCAATCAGTTTCCTTCGGAAGTAGCTTTCAATCATAACACAAACTTGATCTTTCCCTTAAAATTGCTTGTGGGATTGATAAAACTATGAATTATTAATCCTCCTCTAACATATACACCAATTGAAATTCTTGATACATTGAAGCCTTTGGAACATAGCTCTGAATAAATTTTGTAATATCATAACAATGAATTATTACTGTGCTACAATAATATAAAATATTATTATTACTTACGAGTTTATATATTAATGAGAAATATTCTATATTTAAAAGGACTTCGGATGTTAAGATGTAATAACATTATTCTATTGGTAGATTAGGTTTAAAATTGATATGACTGATCTAATAATGCCATCTTATAAATATAACCTCTTTCTTAAAAAAAAATCATTAATTTTAATGAGTCAAGTCAAGTTATTCTAAATTAAATTTGTAACAAAGTTTTTAGTCATTAATCCATTATTAAATTTGTAACAAGTCAAGTTTTCAATAAATTTGAAAGAGAAGTTTATACGTATAAAAGGTTGTAATTTTACGATAACCTTATCGTGTATCTTAGGATCACACGTCAACACCTCAAAATGAAAATAATTTTTCTCCAAAATTTATCAATAACTAAAAACTTATTAGAAGAAGTAATTTATAAAACAACAACTATTAAATACAATATCAAAATAACTTACAATGAAACTACACGGTTTTCAAAAAAAAATCATCAAAGTCTTTTTTTTTTTTTTTTTTGTCATCAACTTAAAACTTCTTGCCCAATTATAACATTAAATATGGCTAGAAATTGATGTCACAATTAAATTTTTATTGAATTAAATTTGTATAATACCTTACTCATTTATTATAAAGATTCATTTATATTTAATAAAATTCCAGTCCTTTTCTAAGCTTTTGTCAGCACTTGGCTTGGCATAAACAATTCTAACTTTCTAACTTAGATAAAAGTTGAGCATGAAGATATTATGTACTCGCTATAACTGATGAATGCTAGCAATAACGTATAAGCTAATCCAGCTTGAAGTCAGCAAGAAGATGCCGTCATCTCTAAACGCCATTATCGGAAACTTTTGCAGAAATTAAAGAGATCTTACAATTAGGACGACATGTAGAGGCAGAATGCTTAATTGTCATGGGTATTACTACGGTACATTTGATGTACCAGTATACTTATATAAAATTTATATAAAAATTATAAATAAATATTTAAAAATTGTAAATGAATATATAAAAAATTATAAATAAAATTTTTACCATATTCACAATTTTTTTACTATTTTTACATAAAATTTATAAAAATATATTGGTATATCAAATGTGTCATCATTTTCCAATTTTTTTTTATGTGAGAAGAACTTCAGAGCTTTTATTACGCATAAGGCATGCACATGCATGGTGATCTACAAAGTCATTCCATAGTGAGAAAGCAAATCATTGATTTTTATGAGATGATCTCCATTGCAAATTTACATCAATCAAATTTCAAGCAATAATTGATCAGTCATGGCTTCTCGTTCCAATTTTACCAAGTGGGTTTACCAAGTTTTCTTAAGTTTTGATGAGCTCATGTATGACAGTATGAGCCTTCCAGAATCCCTCTCATATGATTAAATTGTTAGTAAAATTAGTTAGGCATCTCCCATTTTGAAAGTTAAAGGTAGTGGCCAAATTGATTTGAAATTGTGTGCAGAATTTTCCTATAAATATGGGATGAATTCTGTCTTGTTTAGGCATCAGAGAAACTCCAGAGAGAGTTCAGGAATTAGAACCAGAGAGTTCTGAGTGTTAGAGAGTCAGGTTGAGCTCCAGGAAATTTAGGGAAGTTTTTGTATAATTCTTGTATATTAATTTTCTCTGTTAATACAAGTAATTTTTCTCCCAAATTCTATTCTGAGTTTGCATTGCATCCCCAACAAGTGGTATCAGAGCTTCGTTGAGCTCCTGGAACGTCAGAACAGAGAGAAAAAATTTAGAGAAAATTCGTCCCCTGTTTCTGGAAAATTTCGATTTTTCGGAAAGTCATCGAATTCCGAATTTGAAATGTTCTGTGTGTTCGTGACGTCGTGCCGATCATTATACAATTTTTCGACAACCGAACCGACCACCAGAGACGCCGCATGCGCCGACCTGCTGAACCGCGAGTGGGCTTCACTCGTGTCTCAAGGAAGAAGACGACCCACGTCAGCGCCACGTCACCCGACACGTCAGCGCACGTTAGCAGACCACGTCAACAACTCGCCACGTCAGCAAAGCCATGTCATCATGCCACGTCACCTGACACGTGTCGCCACGTCAGAGTCACGTCATCGCAGTGGACCCCATCTGCCACGTCAGCAAATCATTGAAAAATTTCATTTTGGCCCCTGTATTTTCAGGTAATAACATTTTGACCCCTGAGTTTATGAAATTTACATTTCAGTCCCTAGAAAATATCAGTTTGGCCCCTGTAGTTCTGGTGAAGGCCTTGTGCCCCCTTTAGTTTCTGAAATTTCAGTTTAGCCCTTAAGAAATTTCAGTTTAGTCCTTAAAGTTTTCAAGCTTAGTATTTATTGTATAAAAGGAATTTTTGAGCCCCGGAAGAGGCTATTCCACCTAATTTGACTGTCCGGACGTAACGGTGGGCTCGGATTTTTGAAATTCAATTTTCATTTTAGTGAATTAATTATTCTAAAATGGAAGAATCATCCGGAGCCATGATTAAATTGACTGCTACCAATTACACACTATGGAGACCCAGGATGGAGGATCTCCTTAGTTGTAAGGATCTATATGATCCTATAGAATTTCAAGGGCAGAGACTTGAGACAGAAAAAGAGGCAGAGTGGAAGAAAATTAACAGAAAATGCATCGGTCAGATTCTACAATGGATCGACCACAGTGTCTTCCACCATGTAGCCAAGGAAACAGATGCATATTCTCTATGGACAAAATTAGAGAGTATGTATCAAGCCAAGTCAGCACGGAACAAAGTCATCCTGATGAGACGGCTTGTAAACTTGAAGTTGCGAAGTGGAACTCCTGTAGCAGAACATACAAGTGAGTTCCAGAACTTGGTGAATCAGTTGACAGCAGTCGAGTTACAGCTTGGAGACGAAGAACAAGCACTTCTACTTCTCAGTTCCCTTCCAGATTCATGGGAGACATTAGTGGTCTCCATCAGTAATTCAACCCCCGGAGGCAAACTTACCCTATCAATGGTTAAGGATGCCTTGATGAACGAGGAGGCGAGAAGAAAAGATGCAGGCGCCAGTCAAGATGAAGCCTACATCATGGAAAATCGAGGAAGACAGTCTCGAGGTGAAGACTGAAGAAGAGGTAGAAGCAAAAGCAGAGGTAGATCGACAAACAAAAGGGGCAGATCAACAGATGGGCGGAGACCCACCTACAAATGCTATCACTGTGGCAAAGAGGGTCACATGAAGAAAAATTGTCGCAGTTTTCAGAAGCAGAACCAGGAGAGTTCACAAGCACAAAGTAGCGACGAGCCACGAGTTACCGTTGTAGAAGATGTGACCATTTGTGCGGAAGAGACGTGCTTCCACATAGCAGACCAAGGAATAGAATGGGTAATTGACACAGCAGCTTCCTGCCACGTCACTCCTTGCAGAGAGATCTTCACCACGTACAAAGCAGGAGACTTTGGGATAGTGAAGATGGGTAACAACAGCACCGCCAAAATCATGGGAATTGGTGATATTCAATTCCAAACGAACGTTGGATGCAAAATAACTTTGAAGGACGTTCGTCATGTGCCAGATCTTCGACTCAACTTACTCTCGGTAAAAGCCTTTGATCAGTAAGGTTATGAGAGCTGCTTCACTAATGGTACATGGAAGATGTTGAAAGGGGTCATGGTGGTTGCTCGAGGTAAATTATGTGACAATCTTTACAGGACCCATGTAAAGATAAAAGGAGAGAGCCTTCATGTAGCAGAGCACATGGTACCTCTAGATTTATGGCATAAAAGGCTCGGTCACATGGGTGAAAAGGGTTTATCAATTCTTCAGAAAAAGAAGCTGATCACTGTTTCCAAGGATGCAGCGTCTCATCCTTGCGACTATTGTTTGTACGGGAAACAACGGAAGGTGTCATTCAGCTCGTCATCAGTGAAGAAAACAAAGCTGTTGGAGCTAGTACACAGTGATGTATGCGGACCTCTCGAAGTCGAGTCCTTAGGCCGTAAAAGGTATTTCTTGACCTTTATTGATGATGCATCTCGGAAAGTGTGGGTGTATTTCCTCAGGACGAAGGATGAAGTTCTAGAGAAGTTCAAGGAGTTTCACACCATGGTAGAACGTGAAACGGGTAAGAAATTAAAATGCTTTCGATCAGATAATGGAGGCGAGTATACCTCCAGAGAGTTCAATGCTTACTGTCGGAGATATGGCATTCGACATGAAAGAATAGTCCCACGCACACCACAACACAATGGAGTGGCCGAGAGGATGAATCGAACCATCATGGAACGAGTCAGAAGCATGCTCAGATTGGCTAAGTTACCCAAGCCATTCTGGGGGGAGACAGTTCGCACCGTCTGTTACTTAATCAACAGAGCACCATCGGCACCACTGAACTTTGAGATTCCAGAAAAGGTATGGTCAAATAAAAAGCCCTCCTATAATCATTTGAAAGTGTTTGGTTGTTTAGCCTTCGTACATGTATCCAAGCAGCTCAGACAGAAGCTCGATGCAAGAACTGTTCCATGTATCTTCATCGGTTATGGAGATGAAGAATTCGGATACAGATTATGGGATCCCAAAGAAAAGAAAGTCATCCGGAGTAGAGATGTCGTATTTCATGAAGACCAAACATATGAAGACGCTGAAAAGATAACAATATCTAAAAATCCCACTAGCAGTGCCCCAGATATTGTTGCAGATTCTACCCCAACACCAAATGCTACAGGAAATGACGAGGTACCAGAAGAAGTTCCAGAAGCAGATCAGGAGGAGGAAAATGAAGAGATTGATGAGCCGGGGGAGCCACAATCACCTATAGAAGCTGCTGTACCTCCTGGAAATGAAGAACCTCAGCTAAGACGATCTGAGCGAGGTCGGATTCCGTCGAGGAGATATCCAGAATCAGAGTACACACTGCTTACTGATGAGGGGGAGCCAGAAAGCTTTCATGAAGCTTTATCTCATCCAGACAAAGAACGATGGCTGCATGCAATACGAGATGAGGTGAATTCTCTAGAGAAGAACAAAACTTATGAACTGGTCGAGCTCCCAGACGAAAAGAAGGCACTGAAGAACAAGTGGGTATTCAAGCTCAAGAAAGATGGAACAAGGAAGGTGATGAAGCACAAAGCCCGATTGGTGGTAAAAGGATTCCTTCAGAAGAAAGGAATTGACTTTGACGAGATTTTTTCACTGGTAGTAAAAATGTCCTCAATCCGCGTCATCCTCGGATTAACAGCAAGTCTTGATTTGGAGCTTGAATAGATGGATGTGAAGACAGGATTTCTTCATGAAGACTTGCATGAAAAAATCTATATGGAGCAGCCAGAAGGATTCGAGGTTCAAGAAAAAGAACACCTCGTGTGCAAGCTCAAAAAGAGCTTGTATGGCCTTAAACAAGCACCAAGGCAATGGTACAAGAAGTTTGACTCCTTCATGGTGAGTCATGGGTACAAAAGAACCGTTGTAGACCAATGCGTCTACTTTCAGAAACTTCCAGGTGGAGACTTTGTTGCACTCATGTTATATGTGGACGACATGCTGATCGTCAGAAAAGATGCAACAAGAATAAAGCAGCTGAAGAATGAACTATCAAAAACCTTCGATATGAAGGACTTGGGACCAGCTCAGCAAATCTTGGGGATGCACATTCGTCGAGATAGGAAACAGAAAAAATTATGGCTGTCTCAAGAAAAATATGTTGAACGTGTGATTCAAAGGTTCAACATGGATGGTGCTAAGCCAGTTAGTGTACCACTGGCTAACCACTTCAAGCTGAGCAAGAGATCATGTCCCTCATCCAAGAAAGAGATAGAGGACATGGCGTCGGTACCCTATTCTTCTGCTGTAGGAAGTTTGATGTATGCTATGGTGTGTACAAGGCCAGATATTGCTCATGCTGTAGGAGTCGTGAGCAAATTTCTTTCCAACCCAGGGAAAGAACATTGGGAGGCAGTCAAGTAGATTCTCAGATACCTTAAAGGTACCTCGAAGATATGCTTATGTTACGGGGAAGCTGATCCAATCTTGGAAGGCTATACAGATTCAGATATGGCCGGAGATCCTGATAGTAAGAAATCTACATCAGGTTTTGTTTACACTTTTGTAGGGGGAGCTGTATCATGGCAGTCAAGACTACAGAAGTGTGTTACGCTATCCACGACAGAGGCAGAATACATTGCCGCAGCGGAAGCTGGAAAAGAAATGTTGTTGCTGAAGCGGTTTCTCCAAGAACTTGGGATTGAGCAAAAGGAGTATAAAGTACACTATGACAGTCAAAGTGCTCTGGATTTGAGCAAGAATTCAGTGTACCATTCTCGAACGAAGCATATCGACATCCGCTATCATTGGATACAAGAGGTGATGGACAAGCAACTGTTGAAACTAGTAAAGATCCATACTAAAGAGAATCCAGCCGACATGTTAACAAAAGTGGTCACTAGAGACAAGCTAGAACTATGCAGAGACATAGTTGGACTAGAAGCAGTCTAATTACTTTTGTTGTTACTCCCTTTCACATGGGATGGAGGGGAGAATTGATGAGCTCATGCATGACAGCATGAGCCTTCCAGAATCCCTCCCATGTGATTAAATTGTTAGTCAAATTAGTTAGGCACCTCCCATTTTGAAAGTCAAAGGTAGTGGCCAAATTGATTTGAAATTGTGTGCAGAATTTCCCTATAAATATGGGACGAATTCTGCCTTGTTTATGCATCAGAGAAACTCCAGAGAGAGTTCAGGAATTAGAACCAGAGAGTTCTGAGTGTTAGAGAGCCAGGTTGAGCTCCAGGAAATTTAGGGGAGTTTTTGTATAATTCTTGTATATTAATTTTCTCTGTTAATACAAGTAATTTTTCTCCCAAATTCTGTTCTGAGTTTGCATTGCATCCCCAACAAGTTTTAGAGGGGGGAGGGGAGGGACACACGCCACAGCGTCACTGATTGCCTTTACCAAGCTTTGGTGCATGCAGAGATTCACACTTTCAGAGATGACGTGGAACTGCCACGACGTGAAGACATGTCTTCAGATCTACTGGAAGTAATTCAAAACTCTAGAATTTATGTTGTCAACTTCTCCAAGAATTATGCTGAGCCAAGATGGTGCTTGGATGAGCTTGTGAAGATCCTGGAATGCAAAAACAATGTTTCACAGACGATTTTGCCTGTTTTATGACGTCAGTCCAGCAGAAGTCAGGGATCAGACTGGAAGTTTTGCAGAAGCTTTTTCCAAACATGAAAGGCGTTTCAACTTGACATGGTTGGGGAAATGGAGATTAGCCTTCACAGAAGCAGCAAATTTGTCTGGTTGGGATTTACATGATGCTCCAAAAGGGTATAGTCCAAATCCTTTCAAGAAGTTTGTATTGGCTACTATCTACTGTTTTAATTAGCATATATATCAGACGCATTTTCAATAATGGATGCATGATTGCCAATTTGAGAGATACAAGGAAGGAGCAAAAATTTTTAGTATAAATTAATGGTATATTGTGAGCGTACCCCAAAAAAAAAAAGCCTTTGAATTAATCTATTTCTCAGTCCATTCCAATAGAAGCAAGAAAAAGACGAAGAAAAGAACTAATGCCACATGTAGATATTGTTGAAGTTTTATATATAATGTGCGGATTATGACAACTATCTACTCGGTGTATATAGATTTGCGCTCCTAGATGATTCTAGGTGCGAATCGTGCGGTCCTGGGTGACCCTCAGCATTCACTATAATTAATTGTCTTATCATTTTTCATTGATGCCTTATACTATAAGTATGTAACATTTTATTGATCAATATACACAACTCTCTTCATTCCCTACCGTTATAGTTTTTCTTTAGTTGCTCTCTCTCTCTTTCAACAGATATTTTTGTTACAATACCGATAACCGGTATTTTCCATAGAAATAGTGAACGAGAAAAAAAAATTGTTGTTGATACAAAAGATAATGAAATCAGGAGGAAATGTTTTCATTATGCACTAGTGCTCACAAAGGATGAAGTACTCAATAAGACTTCTGCTTTTCCATCAATTATATGTAGTGGTACCGTATGTTATATCTCTAGCTTTATTGTTAGTATTGTATGGAATTTTTATTCCTAACATCCGACGGGTATATCATTTTGAAGTAATAACCATTATTTTTCTGCAATGAGCACTTTAATATCATCAAAATTTCATTATCCAGTTTCATTTCATGGCCTAGTTGAACTCACAAGATGATCTAATTATCTTTGTTCATGTGGTCACTGATTCATCTTTCTGAGCTATGGACCCCAACTCAGAATTAGCAGGCATGAGTCAAATTTCATTCAAAATATTGTCGAAGAAAACTACCACATTAATGGTTCTCAAACCCCTCTGTAATATTGTAACAAAATATAGTATAATACATCATCCTCAGTGGGTCTCGGACCCTCCATGACATTCTAATCAAAATAATATAATAAATCACCAGTATGTTATATACATACTAGACCATCAACATGCTCACAAAATGTAGACTAGTTAATATATACATATAAGTACGTGATGCAAAAATGATATATTTCTCTGTGGATTTGTCATATAGCCAATCTTACAAAAGCGATCACTAAATCGCACAAAAGTCTACAACGACCTAGGAGGGAAAATAAGAAAATATAGAAAAAGAGTGAGTTAAAGCTCGTGAGTGGATATTAATTTTTAATAATGAAATATTTCCAAACATTTAAATTAATCAGTTTCAGAATATGAACATATCTTCCAGAAATATTTTAAATACTAAATCTTAGATCATATAAGTTTCACTATCGTAAAACATATACAGTTCATAAACATAAAATGTCATACTGATAACAAATCATATGAATATTGATATGACTTCTCAAAAATGCAAGTGATTATGATTTAACATAAAGTTTATCATACTAGAAAACCACACCAAACTAGTACCCATTTGATTCTCTAGTCACCCCTGGTGGAATATCATCAATACCTAAGTAAGGTAATCACACTTGGTAAAATATCATCAACACTCAAGTAGGATAATCACACATGGCAGAATATCATCAACGCCCAGGTAGTAATAACGAATATCATTGCATGCAAAGAGCAAATCTGTATACTGGTGGAAAACAGGTTCTTCATGAGGTGCTTTGGAATAACGTACATTTCACATTAACAAAATATCATTTTTCCACTTTACAATATCATATATAGTTTCATATTCTATACTCATATCAATTCCGGTAGATTATAAAATAATTCAAAATGTCATTTAACTCAAATCCATACACATATCCCATAAACATGCTTAATAATGCAATTAAAAAAATTTAATCTCAATAAATTATCATGATATGTCAAATAGCATTTTTAAATAAGTATTTCACAATATAAATTTTATCCACTCACAAAATATGGGCCTTCAAATCTGATTAGCACCCAGATCGTCTGACTAGTCATCGACATAGTCTCTACCTATAACAATAGGTTCAAAATAAATAATAGACTCAATGTAAACGAAAATATAAAAGTAACAAACTCTAAAATCCATCAAATATCACACTGAACTAATTGCACTGTTAAATAATCGATAGAATTTCCCCCTTTTATTTCATTTTTCTCTTCCTTCTCTTCCTTCCCATTTTTTTCTTTCTTTCCTCTCCTTTTTCTCTTCTTTCCTTCTCTTTTCCTTCCTTTCCTTTCCGTTCTCTTTCGATTTCCCTCTTTTTTTCTCATTTTGGCCTCGATTTGGAAGATAGGAAAGCAGTCAGGTGAAGGCTTATATAATCATACAACCACCTCTATAAGCTGCTCAATTGAATTTGGAAAACAAGCAAGCTGCCACCTCTTACCCTCCACAACACTAGCTGCTTTATTTAAAATGAAACACGCGCATGACAATTCTTCCCCTTTTAAAAAAAAAAATTATCCTCGAAATTTATGTACCTCACTAAAAAAGAAATGGATACTGAGCTCTCATATGATGCTCACATTCCCATATAGCTTCCTCTACTCCATGATTCCTCCATCATACCTTAACTAGTGAGATGGTCTTCGTACGAAGTACCTGCTATTTCTTATCAATAATATCAACTGGTTGCTCTTCATAAGACAAGTCTTCTTTTAAATCCATTGATTGTTGTTCTAATAGATGAGATGGATCTGGTATATATTTACGAGCATAGAAACATGGAAAGCATCATGAATCCTTGATAACTCCGGTGGTAGTGCTAATCGGTATGCAACAGAACCAACTCTCTCAATAATCTCATATGGCCCGATATATTCATGGAGTCAATTTCCCTTGCTTCCCAAACCAAAGTACACCCTTCCAAGGTGAAATCCCTAATAAAACTTTGTCAACCATTTGAAACTCAAGTTCTCTCCTGCGTTTATATGCATAACTTTTTAGTCTGTCTTAAGCTGCCTTCAATATGTCTCTGATAACATTGATCTTATCATTAGTGTCTTGTACAATTTCTGGACCCAATAGCTTTCTCTCACTTACCTCATTCCAACATACTAGAGTCTTACATTTCCTATTATAGAGTGCTTCATATGGTGCCATCTCAATACTAGAGTCTTACCTAGTAACTGTTATTATAAGCAAATTTCATAAGAGGTATATACACATCCCAATTCCCTTTAAATTCTATTACACATGCCTGTAACATATCCTCTAGAATCTATATAGTCCTCTCTGATTACCTATATGTCTGTCGATGTATTGAAATTCAATCTAGTACCCATAGCCCTCTGTAAACTATGCTAAAATCTAGACATAAACTGAGGATCTCTATCTGGCATTATAGATACTGGTGCCCCATGAAGTCGTACTATCTCCCCAACATATAAATCAGTCAGTCTGTCTTAATAATATGTAGCTTTAACAGGCAAGAAATGTGCAGATTTAATAAGTTGATCAACAATTACCAAAATGTTGTCATGTCCACTCTGAGTACGAAGAAGTCCAGTAACAAGATCCATCGTAATATGTTCTCATTTCCATTCTGGAATAGAAAGGGGCTCAGCAAGTCAAACTAGTCTCTTATGTCCAGCTTTAACCTGCTGACAAACTAAGCATCTAAATATATACAAATTCTAAAATCTCTCTCTTCACACCATACTACCAATAATGTTCTTTCGAAGTACGATAATTTTTGTACTACCTGGATGCATAGTCGTAGGCTAAACTGTGTGCTTCTTCTAAAATCTCCCTTTTCAACTATCTGTTATCTACTAGGCAAAGTCTATTTCTCATAAACAAGGTCCCATCATCTCTCAATGAGAAATCAACAAGTAATTCATTTTGTACTTCATTCTTCAACTTCATTAAATAAGGATCTTATGACTATATTTCTCATATCTGATCAATCAAAACAGGTCGGACTTGAGAACTAGCAAGTAATGCACCCGAATCGCCCACTACTAAATCAATATTCAAGGATCTCAACTCAGTTAATAGTGGAGGATATGTCACCCTCATATAGGCCACTAAACTAGAAGATTTCCTACTGAGTGCATCCGCCACCATATTAGCCTTACTCGGATGGAAATCAATCATGTAATCATAGTCTTTAATCAGCTCTAGCCATCTCTTCCATCTAAGATTCAATTCTGTCTGAGTGAACAAACACTTCAAACTCTTATGATCAGCGTAAATCTGACAAGTAACCCATACAAATAGTGTCTTCAAATTTTAAGTGCAAAAACCACTGCTACAAGCTCTAAATCATGACTTAGATAATTCAACTCACGTTTCTTCAATTCTCTCGAAGCATAAGCTATTACCCTACCACACTACATTAACACACAACCTAATCCCTGTCTAGATGCATCACTGTAAACCACAAACCCATCAGAACTAGATGGTAAAACAAGTATAAGTGTAGAACTTAATCTAGCTTTACGTTCTTGGAAACTCCTTTCACAATCATCTGTCCACTCAAACTTCATGTTCTTTCGAGTCAATTTGGTAAATGGTGCCGTTATTTTTGAAAATTCCTCAACAAATCTTCTGTTGTACCTAGTCAAACCAAGAAAACTCCTAATTGCTATCACATTGGAAGGACGTTCCCAATTTACCATTACTTCCACTTTTTGAGGATCAACATATAGTCCTTCAGGTGAAATTAAGTTCCCTAAAAATGCAACTATATTAAGCCAAAACTGACATTTAGTAAATTTAGCATACAACTGTTTCTCCCTCAACGTCTGTAAAATAGTTCTGAGATGCTCTACATAATCTACCTCACTTTGGGAGTATATCAAAATATTATCAATAAACACAATAACAAACTGATCGAGGTAGGGACAAAAAACTTTATTCATGAGATCCATAAATGTAGCTGGAGTATTAGTTAACCCAAATGGCATCAATAAGAACTCATAATGTCAATAACGAGTTTTGCATGCTGTTTTAGGAACATCTGTATCTCTTATTCTCACTGATGGTAACCTGAACGTAGATCAATTTTAGAGAACACCTTGGCACCCTATGACTGATCAAACAAATCATCAATGTATGGAAGTGGATACATGTTTCGTATAGTAACCTTGTTTAACTGTCTATAATCAATGCACAATCTCAGAGTCTCGTCCTTTTTCTTCGCAAACAACACCGGTGCTCCCCAAGGTGACATACTAAGTGTAATAAAACCTTTGTCTAGTAATTCTTGCAATTGAACCTTCAACTCTTTCAATTCTGATGGAGCCATTATGTATGGTGCAATGGATATAGGAGCTCTCCCTAAAATCAAATCTATAACAAACTCAATCTCTCTACTAGGTGGCTATCTTGGAAGATCATCAGGAAACACATCTAAAAAATCTCTCACAACCGGAATATCTTCTAACTTGACTTTATTGACTCGGCTATTAAGCAAGATAAGCTAGATGTTTTCCAAATAACTGCGTAGTAGTAATAGCAGATATCACACAAAAAGGGAGGGTACAATGCTCACCATAGAAAACAAACTCAGTTTCACCAAATTTTCTAAATGTCACTTCCTTGCGAAAGCAGTCAACTATAGCATGATGATTTGCAAGCCAATCCATACCTAGTATAGCATCAAAATCATGTATATCAAGAGAAATCAAATCTATCTCTAACTCATGATACCACTCTGAGGACCCTCTGATCAGTTTTTTGTGCAGAACCGCCTATCTAAGAAAATAATAGACAATCTCTCCTAAAATGCCCAATTTGACCAATTGGTATCAACTTGATATCTGTCTATAGCATTGTTCTCCATGATATCTACCACATGCAGCATACTAAGGTCGTGAACCTCCACTAATATCACTACTCTACTATCCACTATCACGAGGCCCCCGATTAACAACATTACTGCTTACTGACTGTTGACTTATAGTCTGTGCCTAGCCGTTCTGAAAACCTGCCCCTCGACTCTGCTCACCGAAGTACCAGAGAAATTACCTTCCCTTCTAGGCATCCTGTTGCTAGGACCACCTGTCAACCAAGGCTGAACAGTACATTTTTGTTGCGATGGTTCTCTTCTATCTGATGTTGTAAGACTCCTCTCAACTCTTATAGCAACCTTTACTAGCTTTCCAAAATCTGTATGCACTTCTATAGTCACTATAGTTCTAATTTTTTCTCCAAGTCGCTCTTTAAATCTTTCATATTTCTCCCTCTCATCTTGAATAGCTGACAAAGCAAATCTAGAAAGTTCGACAAAATTTATTCACATATTCCTCAATTGTCATATTACCCTGCTCTAACCTATAAAATTCACTCCTTCTAGTATCATAGTATACTCTAAGATAATACTGATCAGAGAACTCTTGACAAAATATGGGCCATGTAATTTCTACAGAATCTCTATATTTCTGTTGAACTGACCTCCACTAATAGTAAGTTCTATCCTACAATAGAAATGTAGTAAATGGTAGTTTTTTATCATCAATACATCTCATAACCTCAAATATATGCTCCAATCTAGTCAACCAAGATTACCACTACAAAATTTTCTGCCTCATCAAAGTTTCTAGCTCTAAGACTTTTGATAGACTCAACAGCATTCTCAACACCATGATATCCCTCTATTTGATTTTGAAAAATTGTAGTCACTAACTGATCTAGTCTATCCATGAACTGCCCCATATTAGGATTAACAGGTGCTGTTTGACTAGGGTTAAGAGGTACATCTAGTTGGCCCTGAGGATTTGGCAACATCTGATCCAAATTAAAAGGAACATTTAGTGGGCCCTGAGGGTTTGGTAAGTGGACAGATGACTCTGCTACTACCACAGGTTTAGGTTCATTTTCCCTCTCTATCAGTCTTATCGGTGCTCCCTGTCTAGCCACAGGGCTTGTTCAGGGTCAGCCACATGAACTCATACTATACAAACAAAATGAAACAATGTTTCTCAATAACCATACATATGTATGAAATGCATAAGTCTACAAAATCTATAACGTTAGCTCTAATACCAAATTGACACGAGCCATTCTAACTACCCTTATTCCTAGGATTGGAACGCTTCAAAGAAAGTGATAATCTGAACGAGTCTTACTGTTTATTGACTCACTGCACATCCATTCCACAACTTAACATCAAAGAAAATTCAAACATTGTGTAATTGTGCAACTGACGGAGTTGCTCTTATTTTTCTGACTTAACCACCCTATAGTTATTCATAAAACACTTCTGAAAAAATTTTCACAACAGAACTACTATTGAGAATTCTTTTTCTTCTCATTAACAAAATACTTAAAAAAAACAACCATATCAGTGGTTCTCAGACTCCTCTGTAATATTATAACAAAATATAGTATGATACATTATCCTTAATAGGTCTCGAACCCTCCATAACATTGTAATCAAAATAATATAATACATCACTAGCATGTTATATACATACTAGACCATCAACATGCTCACAAAATATAGACTAGCTAATACATACATATAAGCACGTGATACAAAAATGATATGTTTCTCTGTGGATTTGTTACATGGCCAACCTTACAAAAGCGCTTAGTGAATTGCACGAAAGCTTGCAATGACTTGGGAGGGAATATAGGAAAATATAGGAAAATAGTGAGCTTTAGCTCAATAAGTGGAAATTAGTTTTTAATATTGAAACATTTCCATATATTTCAATTAATCAATTTCAGAATATGAACATATCTCCCAGAAATATTTTCAATACTAAATCTTAGATCATATAAGTTTCAATATCGTAAAACATGTACCGTTTACAATCATAAAATGCCGTACTGATAACAAATCATATGACTATTGATATGACTTCTCAAAAAAACAAGTGATTATGATTTAGCACAACATTTATCATACTAGAAAATCACACCAAACTAGTACCCACTAGATTCTTTGGTCACACCTAGTGGAATATCATCAACATCCAAGTAGGATAATTACACCTAGCAGAATATTATCAATACCCAGGTAATAATAACTACTATCATATGCATGCACAGAGTGAATTTGTATACCAATAGGACACGGGTACTTCATAAGGTGGTTTGAAACCACATGCGCTTCACATTAAAATATCATTTTTCCACTTTACAACATCATAGTTTCATATTCTGTACTCATATCAATTTTGATAGATTATTAAACAATTCAAAATGTCATTTAACTCAAATCCATACACATATCAAATAAACATGCTAAATAAAGCCATTAAAAATATTTAATTTCAATAAATTATCATGACATGTCAAATGGCATTTTTAAATAAGTATTTAACAATTAAAAATTTATCCACCCATAAAATATTGGTGTTTAAATCTAGCTAGCATCCGGATCGTTTGATAGGTCATCGTTCAAAATAAATATTAGACTTAATGTAAACCAAAATATAAAAATAACAAACTCTGAAATCCGTCAAATATCACACTAAACTAATTACATAAATGACCTATATAATTTCCTCCTTTTATTTCCTTTTTCTCTTCCTTCTCTTCCTTCCCCTTTCTTTTCTTTCTTTCCTCTCCTTTTTCTCTTCTTTCCTTCTCTTTTCCTTCCTTTTCTTTCCTTTCTCTTTCGGTTTCCCTCTTTTTTTTTTCTCAATTTGCTCTCGGTTTGGTAGAATAAGAAAGCAGTCAAGTGAAGGCTTATATAATCATACAACCATCTGTGCAAGCAGCTCAATTGAATTTGGAAAACAAGTAAATTGCCACCTCCTGCCTTCCATAACACCAGCTGCTTTATTTAAAATAAAACACGTGTATGACAGTTTCCATCCATCCAATTGAAATTGATTCTTATGTACAATATGAGCATACTCTGTTAAGACTTGATGATTTAAATGTTTGCATATAGTGGGAATTTGTAGAATGGGTGGAATAGATAAGAAAACTATTGCAAAAACAGTTTATAACGTGATATTCTCCACTTTTCAAGGCAGTTGCTTTGTTAACGATGTTGCAAAAGTTGCACAGAAGGCCAATAACCTGGTTCACCTCAAGAAATAGATGCTTTCAGAGCTCTTGCAAAAGAAAATGTTGGTTAGAAAGTGTTGGACTCAAAGTGACAAAAAGTAGCCTCCACTACAAAAGGATTTTTGTAGTTCTTGAAAGCATAGATCACACGGAACAACTACAAGCATTAGTAAGGGACAAAAAAGAGGTTTGGTCGAGGAAGTCGGATCATCATAACAACTAGAAATGAACATTTACTAAAAGTTGTCGAAGTAGATAAGAATACATGGTTTCAAAACTAAGTACTGATATATCTCTTCAGCTCTGCAGCTAGCATGCCTTCCAAAAGGACCATCCTACTGAAGGATTCATGAAATTCTCCAAAGAAATTGTTGATAATGCTACAAGGCTTCCTCTAGCTCTTGAAGTTTTAGGTCATTTTCTCTTTAATGAGATAAATACAGATGTATGGAGTAGTGCAATGGAGAAACTAAAAAGGATACCTAACAAAGATATTCTTAACAAACTAAGAATGAGTTTTGACAACCTAGGTGATAATAAGCAAAGGGATGTATTCTTAGATATTGCATGCTTTTTCATTAGAATCGAAAGGGGTTATGTTATTGCAATACTAAATGGTTGTGGTTTCTCCAAAGAGAATGATGTTAGTGTTCTTTCTCAAAGATGTCTTCTAGTAGTTGATGAAGACAACAGATTGAAAATGCATGATCTCATTCGGCAAGAGTCCCTGAAGTATCTAGGGAAGCGTAGCAGACTTTGGTTTCATGAAGAGAATCCGTAAGTTTTAGCAAACCACTCTATAAAGGCATATCTTTTATTGCTTCTTCTTACAGCTAGCAACAACTTTGGGAAATCATAACCATGTAGGTAATGATGATTTACAAAATCAAAATATAGGAAGATGCTCATTTTGTAAACAATTTACTATTATTTACACAATCAATATAAACTACCGTTACCTCAAGTGTTGCAACATGTGCTTGTTTGTGCATGTGACTCTGTTTCTTGTGTTCATCTCTATGCTCTATTAGCTTTTTTATAAGGTAGTTAAAAGGCTTAAGTTGATTTTTCCTTATTCAAAACATGTGAATTCAAGTGCAAAATCATTTGAGAAAATGTATAAACTAAAATTGCTCAATCTAAAAAATGTGCACCTCTATAGAGACTACGATTATCTTTCAAAAGACTTGAGATTCTTGTGTTGGTATGGTTTGCAATTGAAGGTATTGCCACCCACTTTTCATCATGACAACCTGGTTGTTTTGGGCATGCATTACAGTGGCCTAACACAAATATGGAAGCAAAAAGCGTGAACTTGCTTTTTAAAGATTCATCAATCAAGTATATTTCTTTCACACTTCTGTATATGACTGCTTGTTCATTAAATAGGTGCTCAAGAAGTTAAAAATCCCCAATCTGTCATTCCCATAATCTAACCAAAACACCCAATTTTTATGGATTACCAAGTCTTGAGAAATTATTGCTTAAAAACTGCCTAAGTTTGGTTTAGGTCCACTCATCCATAGGAAGACTTTGCAGCCTAATTCTCTTGAATCTGAAAGATTGCAAGAACCTAAGAAGAAGCCTTCCAATAGATATATAGTGAAATCACTAGAAATTCTTACTATTGATTGTTTAAAACTTGATTGGCTGCCAGAGGACTTGGAAAAACTAGACAAATTAAGGGTGCTTCTTGTAGATGCAACTCCTATTAAACAACTTCAAATTTTAATTAAGTTTCTGAGGAATCTGAGAATATTATCTTTAAGAGGAAGATCAATTAGACCAGCATCACATTCACCTTCTAGTCTTAGATATCATCAAGAAAAAGTTCTGATTCTATTAGTCTCCTAACCATCTTATTTCTTGGGTTTACACTCCTTGAGAAGACTTTATCTCTCAAAGTGTAATCGCTTTGACAATGACATACCTACTGATATTGGAAGTTTAACCTCATTGTTACAGTTTGATTTAAGCTATAATAACTTCAGCCATTTACCGGACACCATCACTCATCTTTCCATTCTCCAAAGGCTTTCGTTGATTAATTGCACAATGCTTAAATCAATTCTAGTACTTCCAACCAAGTTGTCTTTTTTGGCAGTTATAAATTGCACGTCTTCGGAAAAATACTAGATGCTTCAAAACTTGCAAACAAAAATATCAATGACACTTGATAATTGGCAAAAGCTATATGGGATCCAAGGCTTGGATAAGCTGGACTCTTTAAATAGGATTTCTATAGATTGGTGCAACAATTAATTTGACTGACCAATTTAGGAAGATGCTTCTTTAGGTAAGCACATTACCTAAACAAGTCCTTCAGCTTATCTCCCTCATATAATTTTTTTGTATGTGTCGTATAGGAACTTCTAAGGCATTGTGTTGATGGAATAACTTCCCCAGCATGTAATGAGGTTCCAGATTGGTGTAGCTATCAAAGTGTGGAACCTACAATTAGTTTTGAAGTGCCTCCAGTTTTAAGTTCTCCAATCAAAGGGCTAATAGTACGTGTTGTATATTTAGCTCAGGATGACCTGATCAATGCATTTTCTTTTGGTGAGCTTATGTTGACTAATAGAACAAAGGTTCTTGTATGGACCATTCTAGCTAACATGTGGGTTTTCTTATATCTCATGTAGCTCTTGGAAATCAGCTTGAGAGTAGGGATCAAATAGTGGCTATGACCCTAACTCCTAAAGGTCGAGGATGAATACAATCAATATAAGAAAAAATAAATCAAAAGGAGAACAATGCCAAGGTATAAAAACATCATTTAGCCTTGGATATTTTCCCTAGTAAAAATGCTTGTACGCAATGTTGAGTAGAACCATAAAATTCTCAGAGCTCCTCTCAGCTATCTGAATTTTTGTAAAATTCTTGTAGCTAGCTACATACTAAAGTATTCGACAATATCTACTTATAAAGTGTGTTAAAGAAAATCATCACTTAAGGGGGGTAATGCTTGAAGAAATTGAGAAGCTGGCCATAGCTTTCTGCAAGAAGCTCAAGATGATCTGTAAAGTGGGTACATACAGTACAAGACATGAGCCAATTTGCAACTCAAAGTTTACAGAATTATACTAAATTATTTAATTAGAGATCAAACATATCAAACCTATCTTGTCTCGAAGTAGCTTTTCTCTGTAGGAGGAAGTAGAATATACCTGTAACAAAGAAACTAATGGATAGGCAATTAGGAATGATAGGGCCCCTTTAGGCCTTGTTATTTATAATATATTTTCTCTTCATAGATCAATTAAAATTGTAAAGTAATGATCATTATAACATCCCACATCGTTTAGGAATAAGATATGTAAAGAATTTACATACCCCGTAAACTCCTTAAGCTGTTAGAGGTCTTTTAGATTATAAAACCTGAAAGTAAAACCGTGATGCACTTTGTGTCCAAAACGGGCAATATCCGACAGTGATCGAGGAATTAGGCTTCACGCACGTGTGGGGGCCATGTCTCGAAGGCGCGCATGGGGGCCACTGCTTGAGACTATATAAGGGCCACCTCTTGAGGGTTTATGGAGACCACAAAATATCATACATAGTGCAAAGTGCCACATGCGGGACCATGAAGTGCCATACACAAATACAAAGTATCACATGTGGGCCGAGATGTTATAAATGGCATCAGAGCCTAGCCCAACCGAAAATATAGAGTGTCACCCTAAGGATGTAAACTTAATCAAGCAAGGACGCTTGATTCCTAGAGGGGGGGATGACATTCTACGTCACTTAGGAATAAGATATGTAAAGAGCTTGTATACCCCTTGAGCTTCTTAAGCTATTGGAGACATTTTGGGTTGTAAAGCCCGAAAGCAAAAGTGTGACGGACTTTGTGTCCAAAACGAATAATATCTGATAGTGGGCTGAAAAATTGGATTTCACATACGCATGGGGGTCACCTCTTAAGGGTTGATGGAGATCACAAAATACCATATACAATACAAAATGTCATATAAATGACCATAAAATATCACATACAAGTGTAAAATTTATATGGGTAAAATGTCATATGAGAGTCGGGATGTTGTAGTGATCAAGTAACAGTATAAAAATAAACAAGCCTATATTGTTAAAACCTAGACACTAACACATCCTATACTTGCTTTAATTGATAAATAGTAGATATAAGTTTGTCCAGCTTGAAGTCAACAAGAATATGCTATCTTATCTATTCTCCATTGTCAGGAACTTTTACACACAAAAAAATAAATAAATAAATAAAGAAAAAAAGCAAAGTGCTTTTCATTAGTGGGAGAACAACTTTAGAGCTTTTATTTTATTGGAATTGCTGAGTGTATGCACATGTTGATCTATAAACATATTCCAAAGTGAGAAATCAGTCATAAATTTCCATGACATGATCTATATTAATTTCAAATTTGCAATTCGTATATGCACATCAAATTTTCAAGCAATAATTAGTCATGGCTTCAAATTCCAACTTCGCCAAGTGGGTGTACCAAGTGTTCTTGAGTTTTAGAGGGGAGGACACACGCCACAACTTCACTGATTGCCTTTACCAAGCCTTGGTGCATGCAGGGATTCACACTTTCAGAGATGACATGGAACTGCAACGAGGAGAAGACATATCTTCGGAGCTGCTGGAAGCAATTCGAAACTCTAAAGTGTCTGTTGTCATCTTCTCCAGGAGGTATGCTGATTCCAGATGGTGCTTAGATGAGCTTGTGACGATCCTGGAATGTAAGAAGAATGTGAGGCAGACAGTATTGCCAGTGTTTTATGACATCAGTCCATCAGAAGTCAGGAAGCAGACTGGAAGTTTTGCAGAAGCTTTTTCCAAACATGAAAAGCTCTTCAACTTGACAAAGGTGGATGAATGGAGATTGGCTCTCACTGAAGCAGCAAATTTGTCCGGTTGGGATTTACATGAAGCTTCAAAAGAGTAAAGTCTAAATCCTTCCCCAAGTCTGATATTTTTTTTTAATTAGAATATTGAATTTAAAAACAAAATAATGAGTTAATCAAAGAATATGATAAAATTAGTCGGTGGATTTTCCATTCCAATCAATGGATTTGATAATAATTATCGGGGAAGGTGGATAGGTGACTAGTGTTCAATAATTAGTAAAAAACTCAACTCATTAAGAGTTTTCTTCTTTCATCAACCATAAGATCATTGCATCCGTATTCCTATCCATTTATGTTAATCTGGTATGGAGCTTTTCTTCTAACAGCAGACAGGTAGATCATATTTGAAGTAATAATAGTTTTCTGCAATGATCAGTGCAATGTCATCCACTATCATGTCATCTCATTAATCATTAAATGGTCGGATTAAACTCACAAGTTTACTCACTTCTTTGCTTATGCGGCCACAACTCCCAACCAACAGGCATGAATCAAGGTTCATCCAGAAAATTGTTGAAGAAATAACAATAAAGCTGTCTCACAGATTCTTCACAGTTGCCAACCATCCAATTGGAATAGATTCTCATGTAGAGCATATGTATTCTCTGTTAAGACTAGATGATTTAGATGTTCGCATAATAGGAATTTGTGGAATGGGCGGAATAGGTAAGACAACTATTGCCAAGGCAATTTATAACCTGATATCCACCAGTTTTGAAGGCAGTTGCTTTCTTGAAGATGTTGCAGAAATAAAAAAGCAGGCCACTGGCCTGGTTCAGCTACAGAAACGGATGCTTTCAGAGCTCTTGCTAAAGCAAATGTTGGATATAGAAAGTGTTGACGGAGGACTCAATATGATAAAAAGTAGACTTCACCACAAAAGAATTTTATTAGTTCTTGACAACATAGATCACATGGAACAACTAAAAGCATTAACAGGGCAGAACAAGAGATTTGGTCCAGGAAGTCGGATTATTATAACAACTAGAAATGAGCATTTGCTAAAAGTTGTCGAAGTAGATGAGATATTCATGGTTCCAAGACTAAGTACTGATAAATCTCTTCAGCTCTTCAGCCAGCATGCCTTCCAAAAGGACCATCCTACTGAAGGATTCATGAAGTTCTCCAAAGAGATAGTTAATTATGCTGGAGGGCTTCCTCTAGCACTTGAAGTTTTAGGTCGTTTCCTTTTTAATGAGTCAAAAAGAGATGTATGGAAAAGTGCAGTGGAGAAACTGAAAAAGATACCTAACACAGATATTCTGAACAAACTCAGAATAAGTTTTGATGGCCTGAATGATGATGAGGAGAGGGAAGTATTCTTGGATATTGCATCTTTTTTTGTTGGAATGAAAAAGGGCTATGTTATTACAATACTAAATGGTTGCGGTTTCTCCTCAGATATTGATGTTCATGTTCTCACTCAAAGGTGTCTTCTAGTAATTGATGAAGACAACAGATTGAAAATGCACAATCTCATCCGAGACATGGGAAGAGAAATTATTCGCCAGGAATGCCTGAAGTATCCAGGGAAGCGTAGCAGATTGTGGTTTCATGAAGATGTTCATAATGTTTTAGCAAACCACTCTGTGAGGGCCTTTTTTTTTTTCTTTTTCCCTTTTTTTTTTTTACTGCTAGCAATCATTGGCAAATCATAATCATGAAGGTAATAAGATGACTTCCAAATTCCTAAACACGGTTCACATAACACCGTAAAGTTTTGCTAGGAACACCACATGCTCAAAGCATGTTACAACTTTTCCACCATATTATTTTCTCAAGTCCCAATATCCTATCTTTCTGCATTACCTGTTTGCAATGAGTATCTCTCAGTTTACTCCATTTACCACTATCCCCCTCCCCAGCCATGACATCGGTTTCCTTAAGTTGCTATTGACATCACTGGAGAATTTGTCACCTTGTCTGTGGTAATTCGTCCCATCAGACAGAAGTACATTATATTGCATCCTTCCAATATAGATAGCAGCTCGTTTCGTAAATAATGAACCCTTATCTTCTCTTATCTAAACAATCAACATATATGGCCTTTACGAGTTGTTGCAATACATGCTTGTCCATGCATGTGACTCTGTTTTCTTGTGTTGATCTCTATCCTATATTTGCTTCTTTAGGGTACTAGTGCAGTTGAAGGCCTCATGTTGAGTTTTCCTTATTCAAAACATGTGAATTTGAGTGCTGAAGCATTTGTGGAAATGTATAGACTAAGATTGCTCCATCTCAAATATGTGCATCTCGATGGAAACTATGAGCATCTTTCAAAAGAACTGAGATGGTTATGTTGGCATGGATTGCAATTGAAATTTTTACCGCCCACTTTTCATTTGGAGAACCTGGTTGCTTTGGACATGCGTTACAGTGGTCTCACACAAATGTGGAAGGAAAATAAGGTATGAACTTACTTTGTAAACATTCATCAATTAAGTGTACTTCTTTCACACTTTTGTGTATTACTGCTTGTTCATTCTGACAGGGGCTCAACAAGTTGAAGATCCTTAATCTCAGTCATTCCCACAATCTAAATAAAACACCCAATTTTGATGGACTCCCTAGTCTTGAGAAACTATTGCTAAAAGACTGCCCAAGTTTGGTTGAGGTCCACTCCTCCATAGGAGGACTTTGCAGACTAGTTCTCTTGAATTTGAAAGATTGCAAGAACCTAAAAAATCTTCCAAGAAGTATATGTATGTTGAAATCTCTTGAGATTCTTATACTATCTGATTGCTCAAAACTTGATGGGTTGCCAGAGGACTTGGGGGAACTAGAGAATGTAAGGGTGTTTCTTGCAGATCGAACTTGATGTAGGACAGATTAGGAATAAATTAGGGATTTTAATTTTGATTTTAGGGATTTTAATAAATTAGGGATTTTGACTATTATTAGGGATTTGACTTCCTAAATTGGGAGTAATCCTAATTTGAGTTATTTTCCTAATTAATAGTTTACTATTTTATTTAGGATATAATTTTGGTATTTTCTAGTTAAACTAGGATTATGATTCTATTTCCTAATAGGATTTTATTTCCTAGTAGAACTAAGCTTTAAGGTCCTATAAATAGGAACCTTTAGTTATGTTATTTTTAGATTTGATTGTTATTGTTTTTTGATCTTTTAGTAAAAAGATTATTTCTCCCTCAATTTTCACTCTACTTCTTTCCCAAATTTCTTCTATTATTTCTCCCCTTTCCTCTGTCTACATCTCCCTCCCTTTCTGTTAATTTGAGGAACCTCGTTCCTCATCAATTGGTATCAGAGCGTGGTTTTGATCCCCTCTTATACTATTATCCTTTAATTTTTGTTCAATCCATAAACCCTAAAACCTCCCACCACCATCAACTTACTTCACCCTAATTTCATCTTCCATCACCCCTCCCAAAAAAAAAAAAAAAAAAAAAAACTGTTCACCCGTTCACTGTTCACAGCGAGTACTGTTCATTACGTACTGTTCACGGATGTCATTGTTCACCGTGGATACTGTTCATCAACAGCACATAATTCGAAGCAAGAAAAATCAAACTGAAGACCCTGACATATCTGAAAACGTTCGGGTTGATGCTTTGGAAAACAGGTTGGAAGAAATATTAACAATTGTAAAAGCCTTACAAGCTTCCTTTCTTAAAATACATGGCCCTAATTTGGAGTCATCCACCAAACATAGGAATCAAGAGATCTTGGATGCAACTCCTAAGAACCATGAGGATGAGTGTGATGATTCTAGTGGAGATGACGAAGCAAGCGAGATTGATCTTGTAGATGGGCATGAATCTAGAGGTGATATTGAGATTGAGGGCAAGACGAATACTAATGATGATGTGGAGCCTACATGTGAAGAATCTAGAGGTGATATTGAGATCGAGGGCAAGATGAATTCTAATAATGATGTGGAGCTTATATGTAAAGAATCTCATGAAATCATTCAAGAAGTTGATTTCATAGGTTGTGATTCATATTTAGGTTCTTCTATTCCTATCATTGGGTCAACGGTGAAGTCTTTTATTAGGTCAACGGTCAAATCTTCTATGGGGATTATTGTTGCTATACCAATATTGAAGGCCGATGAAGCATCAATAATTTTTCCATCATGTGTGCTTCCAATATTGGATCATCATGAAGCGAAGATTTGGATTGACGACTTTCCAATGATCATGCAAGATAAGACGTGGCGTTTCCTCGTGTATTGGCAATTTCCTCCTTGACAACTCGCCAGGAGTCGAGTTTTTTTCAAGAGGGAGAGAATTGATGTAGGACAGATTAGGAATAAATTAGGGATTTTAATTTTGATTTTAGGGATTTTAATAAATTAGGGATTTTGACTATTATTAGGGATTTTGACTTCCTAAATTGGGAGTAATCCTAATTTGAGTTATTTTCCTAATTAATAGTTTACTATTTTATTTAGGATTTAATTTTGGTATTTTCTAGTTAAACTAGGATTATGATTCTATTTCCTAATAGGATTTTATTTCCTAGTAGAACTAAGCTTTAAGGTCCTATAAATAGGAACCTTTAGTTATGTTATTTTTAGATTTGATTGTTATTGTTTTTTGATCTTTTAGTAAAAAGATTATTTCTCCCTCAATTTTCACTCTACTTCTTTCCCAAATTTCTTCTATTATTTCTCCCCTTTCCTCTGTCTACATCTCCCTCCCTTTCTGTTAATTTGAGGAACCTCGTTCCTCATCAGAACTCCTATTAAACAACTCCCATTTTCAATTAAGTTCATGAGGAATCTGAGAATACTATCTTTAAGAGGCTGTAGAGGAACATCAATTAAACCAACATTTTACTCACGCTTCTGGTCTTGGATTTCATCAACAAGAAGTTCCAATTCTATTAGTCTCCTTCCAAATTCTTTGTTAGGTTTACGCTCCTTGAGGGGACTTAATCTTTCAAACTGTAATCTATCTGACAATTCCATCCCTGCTGATATTGGTAGCCTAACCTCTTTGTCACAGCTTGATTTACGCTTTAATAACTTCAGCCATTTACCAGACACGATAACTCATCTTTCTAATCTCCAAAGCCTCTTGTTGAATGACTGCACAATGCTTAAATCAATTCCAGTGCTTCCAACTAAGTTAAATTTCTTGGTTGCTACAAATTGCACGTCTTTGGAAAGAATACTAGATGTTTCAAACTTGGAGACAGAAGTAACATTGACTCTTGATAATTGCCAAAAGCTATCTGAGATCCAGGGCTTGGACAAGTTGGGTTCTGTAAGTAGTATTTCTATGGATTGGTGCAACAATTTGCCAGACAAATTTAGGAAGATGCTTCTTCAGGTAAGCACATTAACTAAAGATATCCTTTAACTTATCTCTCTCACTCTCTTTCTCTCTGTCTCTCGCTCATATATAATATGTTGCATGTTTCTTATAGGAGCTTCCAAGACGTTCCATTAATGGAATAACTCTCCCAGGTAATGACGTTCCAGACTGGTGTAGCTATCGAAGTGTGGGATCTGCAATTAGTTTTGAGGTGCCTTCAGCTTCAAGTTCTCCAATTAAAGGGCTAACAATATGTGTTGTTTATTCAACTGAGGAAGACCTGGACTATGGATTTTCTTTTGCTGACATTGTGGTGACTAATAGAACGAAGGGCCTTGAATGGACCGTATCAGCTAACAAAGGTCTCCCAGTTACTCACCAGGATCACATGTGGGTTACTCATATACCTCATGCAACTCTTGGAAATCAGCTTGAGGGTGGGGATCGAGTGGAAATATCGGTTAGCATAGATTGTCCTTTATCTCGGGTGAGTTGTGGAATCCAACCGATTTATGAGCAAGAAGAAAGTTGTGTAAACACAGAGGAACTATCATTGATCCCGTATAGGAGTTCATATGAGAATGCTGACGTTGCTATGACTGACATTGTTGATGGAGATAGACATCCATTGGCTAATCAAGTAGGGTCAATGCTGTCTAAAAGAGGTGAATATGAAGCTGAGGCAGAGCCACGTAGTGGCTGTGACCCCAACCCCAAAAGGCTGAGGACTGAATAAGATCAATGAAAGAAAGATTGAAACAGGGAGAACATGCCAAGGTAGAAAAACATCATTTAGCCCGGATATTCCCTCCAAAAGATGCTTGGACTGAATGCAATGTTGAGGAGAACTGGAAAATTCTTAGAATTCCTGCAGCGTTTTGAATTTTAGTAAGTTATTGTAGCTATATGCTGAAAGCATTCTATAATATCTACTTGTAAAGTGGAAATATCTGCTATACAGCTTTTCATCAATTTGAATGGAAGTCATCAGCTTCCATTTGTCTAATTCAACTTTAATGTCTTCCTAGCTTTCGCCAATAAGTTGTTATTTTCTAACTACTATTTTGCTTTTGTACACTTCCTAAATTATGCGAGTCTTCCAATATAGGACTTCGTTTCCTTTCTTCTTTTTTTTTTTTTTTTTGTGATTATAATAACAATAAATGGAAAAAAATAACCAATAATTTTTACTGCTTTCATAGTACTACAGAAGACTCGAACATTGTCCACTCACTAGCCCATATGATATCATGAATATTGAAAAATCCAAGAAATTTAGATTTAATCGAATAGTTATGCAGCCAGAATCTGATAACTTCTTTTTATTTTAATGATTCTATGTTAGGACTCCTCCTTATTCACGGAGTGTAATTCATCCACCAACACACCAGGAACAGGAATATAAGAACAAACAAGAAATCAACAATGAAACAAACAGAAAAGAAGTAACAACAGAACAGATTTACTAAATGAATTTTGTATTCTGTGTAGATTTGGATATGTTGCAGACAATTCGAGAGGCCTCCTTCCTCACCTTTTTATCCAGCCTGTCAACTACCCTTTTTTTCCTAAAATAGTGGTAACTAACTTTTAAACCTTCACCCGAATAAAAGTAACACAAAAGCAATCAAAAAGTAAATCATGCCCTCCTTACTCATATCCTAATAACACCCCTGCCCCTCCTTATTTTCTATTACGCCTAGTATATGTGAACTTGATAGGTGGCCTATCAATACCCCCGCCCAAGCCAGCACCTTGTCCTCAAGGTGGAAGTCAGGAAACTGATTATTAATCAGATCGAACTGCTCCCAAGTAACTTCAAAGGCTGGTAAGTCCTTCCATTGAACCAGCACCTCTGTTAGAAGTCCGGAAGGGCCATGTTTCTGTTGGACATTAAGGATTTGGGCAGGTTCAACGTGCAATTCCATAGAAGAGTCAAGCTGGGGAGGAGTGACAGGGGAAACATTGTCTGTGGAGCTGACTGCTGGTTTAAGTTGGGACACATGGAATATCGGGTGGATAAGGGAGCTGTCTGGTAAGTGAAGGCGGTAAGCCACCTGTCCAACCTTAGCTTCCACTGGAAAGGGGCCATAGTAACGGGGGCTGAGTTTTTCATTTCGGCGTTGAGCTAAAGAACGCTGCTTTTATGGCTGTAATTTGAGATAAACCAAATCACCCACTCGGAATTGAAGCTCCCTCCTTTTCCCATCTGCCATATTTTTCATTCTTGCTTGTGCTGTACTCAAATTCTGTTTCAACTCTTCCAGCATCGCATCCCTTTCTTCCAGGAGAAGTTCCACAGCTGAGACAGTGGTGGAATCATGTCCAAATCGAACTTGTGGAGGGGGGTCACGGCCATACAGAATTTTGAAGGGTGTGGACTTGGCAGAGGAATGAAAGGATGTGTTATATCAATATTCCGCCCATGGGAGCCATTTGATCCACTGCCTTGGCTTGTTTGATACAAAACAGCGAAGATAAGTTTCCAAGCAGCGGTTTACCACTTCGGATTGTCCATCCGATTGGGGATGGTAAGCAGTGCTTCTTTTGAGAGTGGTGCCCTGAAGTTTGAGCAATTCAGTCCAAAACAGACTAAGGAAAATCCGATCTCGATCAGTGACAATAGACCGAGGAATTCCATGCAAACGCACCACTTCTTTGAGGAAGACTGCAGCCACAGTTGGGGCGTTAAAGGGATGTCGGAGAGCTATAAAATGAGCATATTTACTCAGCCGATCAACCACCACCAATATTGTGTCAAATCCTTCCGATTTCGGTAATCCCTCGATGAAGTCCATAGTGAGGTCCTCCCAAACTTGTGTAGGAAGAGGTAAAGGTTGTAAAAGGCCTGCCGGAGACATAGCCAAGCACTTGTTCTGCTGGCATACTGGACACGCCTCCACATATCGTTTGATAGTCTTCTTCATTCCCACCCAATAGAACTCCTGAGTAATCCGTTGGGTGGTCTTAAGCAAGCCTGAATGACCGCCTATGGAACTATTGTGGAACTCTTTGAGCAGTTTGGGAATTAGGGAGGAGTGTTGGCTCAATACCATCCGGCCCTTGTACAACAATGTGCCATTGACTACTGTAAAACCCTCCTTAACCGAGTTGCCAGCTGCAAAATCGGCTTTAATCTTGCTCAACTCAGCATCATCATTCACTGCCTGCTGAATTTCTTGCAAATCAAAAGAAGGAGATATGGCTATAGCCCCAAATTCAGGGTGGCGGGAAAGAGCATCCGCAGCCTTGTTCTCCAACCCCGGCTTGTATTGGATCTCGAAATCAAACCCCAATAATTTGGTTACCCACTTCTGATGATCGGTACTGATGAGGCGCTGCTCCAGCAGTTGTTTTAAACTTTTTTGGTCAGTCTGAACTATAAACTTGCGTCCCAAGAGATAAGGGCGCCATTTCTAAATGGCCAAGACTACTGCTATCAATTCTCGCTCATAGATAGACTTTAGGCGCTGACTAGGAGGGAGTATGTGATGAAATAGGCTATGGGTCGTTGTCCTTGCATTAAAACAGCTCCTAACCCCACGCCTGAGGCGTCAGTATTGATGAGGAATGGCTTAGAAAAATCAGGGAGGGCCAACACTGGAACTTCTGTCATAGCATGCTTTAAGTGATTGAAGGCCTCCTCAGCTGCTGCATTCCAACCGAATTTATCTTTCTTTAACTGGTCGGTGAGAGGCTGAGCTATGTTACCATAATTCCTGACGAATTTTCGGTAATAACCGGTCAGGCCAAGGAAACCTCTCAGTTCTTTCAAATTCTGAGGTTTAGGCCATTGTAGCATAACCTGGATCTTTGATTGATCCACCGAAACCCCTTCTTGAGAAATGACATGGCCCAAATAATCCAATTCAGCCCGAGCAAATAAACATTTCTTCCTATTAGCATACAATTGATGTGCTGCCAGAGTCTGGAATACCATTTCCAGGTGCTTCACATGGTCTGCCAAGCTCACACTATAGACCAGAATATCATCAAAGAAGACAAGGATGAACTTCCGTAGGAAGGGGCGAAAAATTTCATTCATCAGAGATTAGAATGTAGATGGAGCGTTTGTGAGACCAAAGGGCATTACCAGAAATTCGTAATGGCCGTCATGGGTACGGAAAGCGGTCTTGTGAATATCCTCTGCTTTAATTCTAATCTGATGATAGCCGGATTTAAGGTCCAATTTAGAGAATATAGCAGCCCCGTGGAGTTCATCCAACAATTCATCTATTACTGGAATTGGAAACCTGTCCGGCACTGTCACTTGATTGAGAGCTCGGTAGTCCACACAAAACCGCCAGCTTCCATCTTTCTTTTTAACTAACAGAACCGGACTGGAAAACGGGCTACTGCTGGGGCGGATGATACCAGCTGCAAGCATCTCTTGAACTAAATGTTCAATTTCAGTCTTCTGGATATGAGGATAACGGTATGGGCGAACGGAAACTGGCTGACTTCCTTCTCTGAGAATAATGGCATGATCTCGGCTTCGTTCGGGTGGCAATCCGACAGGTAAGTGAAAGACCAAATCATAAGTCTCTAGCAGTTGTTCTATTTTCGCTGGAATTTCGGAATTATCTGGGGTATTAGAAACCGACAGTGAGCTTAGTTCTAGCAAAATTCCCTGTCCCCCTCCTTTAATAGCCTTGAACAAATTCTTCAATTTCACCTGAGCCCTGCACAAGCTAGGATCCCCCTGAAGAGATACTTTACGGCCATCCACCAGAAATTCCAGAGTCAATGCTTTGCAATCAAACCGGATTACGCCTAATTTTTCCAGCCACTACATGCCCAGCACCAAATCCGACCCGCCCAGGTCAAGGGGAAGATAGTCTTCCACAATCTCCAGCCCTTGCATAGACAGAGCAACGCCCTTACACACCCCTTCTCCTTTGATCGGCCTCCCAGTGCCCAAGAGAACCCCATACCATTCTGTCTTGTCAAGAGGTAAGTTTAATTTTTGCACCAATTGCCGTGAAATAAAATTATGTGTCGCCCCTGGGTCGATCAGAACTACGACCTCTTCGGTTCCCACTGTTCCAATCAGCTTAATAGTTTTGGGAGATGTGAGGCCCACCACCGAATTCATCGACAACTCTACCATCTCCGATTTGTCTAGCAAATGATCATCCCCAGCCTCGGGTTGACCTCCCTCGGAATCCCGTTCCTCTTCCGCTTCTTGAATCACCATAACTTGCAACTCCCGGTAACGGCATCGATGTCCCGGCGAGAACTTCTCGTCACATCGGTAACACAACCCCTTATCTCTCTTAGCCTGCAGCTCGGCATCGGACAAGCGCCGGAACTGTCCCTCGCTTCTTCCCGCAATCGGCTTATCGGGACTTGTCGTGGGACGATTATGAAATATTGAAGGGCTTTTGTTCGGGGCCGAAATAGGTTGGGCCATAGCCCTACGTTCACCAAAAGGCCCACCCGCCTTATAACTCTTCAGGGCCGAATTTTTGTTCTCAATGCGTTGGGCCAGATCCATTATCCTTCCTAAGCCTGTGGGCCGAAAAGCCCGTAACTCCGCCCGCAGATCCGGCTTCAACCCGTTTATGAATTGTCCCTCCAGTATGTGATTTGGGAGGTCGGCCATCGTCGACAAAATCCTTTCGAACTGTCGCCGGTACTCCCGCACCGTTCCTTCCTGTCGAAGGGCCAAGAATTGTTCCGATAGACTCTCCTTGTTATCCCGAAACCTTTCCAGCAATTCCTTGAACTCTGTCCAAGAACGAAATGGCCGTCTGGACTCTTCCCACTGATGCCAGGCAAAAGCTTCACCCTCCGTGGAAACCGCCACTGCCATTAACTTCTCCGCTTCACCCATGTGATTCAACGAAAAGAACTGTTCCACACGGTATATCCATTCATCTGGATCACCCCCGCTGAACGTTGGCATCTTACTTGCCTAGTTCTGATTTCACCTCTGCGATTCTCACCCAGCTTCCCGCCATGACTCCGGGATTGAGATTCTTCTCCGTTGACTTTAAATGGACTCCCTCGTGAGTCCCCCTCCATCGATTCTAGTTTCTGCAAAATCACTGCTATGTTCTGTTCCAGGTTTTGAACTCTAGCCAGTCCCTCTCTAACGGCCCCAATGTCTCCCTGGAACTTGTTGATTCTCTCCTCCAATTCATCTATTCTCCCCTCCCCTTTCTTAGCCATTGCAGGATTTCAACGACTCTGATACCAAAGTTGTTAGGACTCCTCCTTATTCACGGAGTGTAATTCATCCACCAACACACCAGGAACAAGAATATAAGAACAAACAAGAAATCAACAATGAAACAAACAAAAAAGAAGTAACAACAGAACAGATTTACTAAATGAATTCTGTATTTTGTATAGATTTGGATATGTTGCAGGCAATTCGAGAGGCCTGCAGCTCTCCCCAAGACTGAACAATTCTCACCAAAAAAAAATAACCGAATGCCTCTACTCCTCCTCCCTCACCTTTTTATCCAGCCTGTCAACTATCCTTTTTTTCCTAAAATAGTGGTAACTAACTTTTAAACCTTCACCCGAATAAAAGTAACACAAAAGCAATCAAAAAGTAAATCATGCCCTCCTTACTCATATCCTAATAACACCCCTGCCCCTCCTTATTTCCTATTACGCCTAGTATATATGAACTTGATAGGTGGCCTATCATTCTATCAGAAACTCCAAAAACAAGGATATAAACCAGGATCACCGTGCTCCCACGATCTGATAACTTTCGTTTGATTCTATGTATGGGAACTGCTTTCACATATATTTTCCTTCATCCAACCAGTAAGAATAGTCGTGACAGACGAGCACAGACTAATGGGTTGGGTTCACAATGCTCCTGGGCCAGTATACAAACATCGAAGAGTTTCAAATTTCTGTCTTTATTCACAATGTCCACCATCGTCTGGCACTCTTTAAAAGCTGTTCTGCGGCCAAATAAACAATGTACTTCTAATAAGCCACATCCAGTTTATCACACAGTGAGTACACAGGAACTTTAGAAGTCCTTCCATTTGTCTCATTGCCATTTTTAATTTTACTTTTCAATCAGAAAAAGGTAATAACTTCATAATAATAATAGTAATAATCCATTATGAGCAAGGAATGACACAATTGTCAACTGACACAACAACATTTTTCTTAAACTCAGATACAACAGGGTAGTTATTCCCTTGAATTCAAGAGAATAACATTATTTTTCAATTGTCTTGACAATTTATAAATAAAGCGCATACAACATAAGTTTAAAAGGAAATGAAATAAATCCTACAGAGATGGCAGAAGCAAATTCAGCACCAAAATGATCGGTTTTGGACTGCAAACTTGTCACTTTCTTCCAAATTGATTCCTTGGTAATCCAGTGTCCATTTCTCAAATGTACAGTCAACAAAGTCATAGTAACCACCATGAAGAGAGAGTGCGCCTTTCCTCACTTTTTCTTCAATCCATGGATAAGTAAGAAGGTTTGACAATGAACAATTTACAGATTCCTGTAAAATAAAAGAAACAGAAACCTTATCACCCAATATAAGCAACTTATCATGAATATTTGACGGATCGGTTGATGAGGCCTCCCATCAGGTATCCATTTTTAGCTATATTCACAAAGTCATAAAGCGTATAGATTCCAAAACTATCATAAGCAGGAATAGGATAGCCAATAATGATGAGTCTAGGCTAAGTAAAATCAAACCTACAACCCACCTGCCCCAGCTCCCCCCACCAAAGACCCAAGATCTGAATGCAAGAAAAATAAAATAGAAACTGCAAGCATCATAAACAAAATTATTTATAAGATTTTCAAGAATAATTTTGTTGGCAATACAAGAGTAGACTCTTCACTAAGGTCAAGAGTGTCAAACTTGGATCTCGATTTCAAATCCCAGAAGAGGGAACAAATAACTATTTCATTAAAAACAAAGATCGATTTTGGAAAACACTAAATCATTCAGCTTGAATATTATAAACTAAGGAAAAGGAAAATCACCTTCTCACAGTGCCTGCACTGATGATCAAAGCTAAGCTTATAAGTGGCAGCAGCAGCCCTTGTGTTTAACCTTGCATTCTTCCCCACAAGAACCCAATTTCCAATAAAGCTACGGAAAATAAGCGTGTAGTTAAGTCAGAAACATATTTGAACTTGGTTTTACAAAATACAATATTCTATGTCTATAAGAGATAAATTTTGCAGAAATGGTGCTCTCTTTTTTAACCTAGAATCTCCTTCATCTTGCATACTCATGAGGGCACGTATGCCTCCACAGCGGCTATGGCCAATGACTAAAATGTTCTCAACCTGCGAAAGAAGTCATTTATCATTTTTTCTACAAGAATGACATGTATAATTTCAATAGGCTTCATGACTGGATAGCTGTCCATAAGGTCCCACATATAAGAATCCAACTCATCAAATTAATAATAAAGAAAAAGTCTCAAGATAGAAATCCGCCCAATAAATGTGCAGAAACAAATACTTACTTTAAGAGAATTTACAGCAAATTCCAATGCTGCATTTGTTTCTGACGGCCCACTCTGCGCATCACAAAATCAGGTGAAGAAAATTAGAAGTGGCAAAAAGGGAAAAATCATTCAGATTGTTCCTAAAGTTATCAATTCCTCAAGTGCTTTGTAGCATCAGCCCTGATTATAAATAAGTCTAAGACTAATCAGGCTTAATATATCAGATACCTCGCATGGGGGTACCATATTTGCAACATTGCGGACAACAAATGCCTCTCCTGGTTGAAATCCCAGGATGTTTGATGGGCAAACTCTAGAGTCTGCACAAGCAATCACCATAAACTGTCCAAGAAATCGATTGTCAATAAATAATTCCCCTGACTTCAGCAGATAAACTAAAGGAAAATCTAAAGAGAAGAAACTAAAAGTTTCAAGATTATATATATATATATGTCAACAAGCAAAAAGATTGACTAAATTACAAAAATAAGAGTAACTATAGTAATAATAACGATATAAAAATCACCTTTGGTGCTTGAGCTTCTGCAAGATTTTGGTAATGTTCTATGTTTTCCCTGCACAAAAAAGTTAGCATATCAGATGGCGACTAATTGATTTTTAAAGATAAACCAACTTTGGCCAGAGTTATTTATTGCTTACATAAATTTCTGCTTCTTGAAATTCAGAAACCGTTGTTTCATTTCATCAAACAAATCACATCCATTTTCAACTCCTACTTCAGTCCCCAATTTGCCACTTTCAAATTCCTTGGTCAGTTCAACGGGTTCCATTGAAGCCTTCAATTCAAAAGCTCGACTGCTCCTGATTGTGAAACAATATGTCTCAGAAAAATCAAGTTTAATTAACTTCGTAGTGGGCAGTAATATAAACCAAAATGGAGATATTCTTATCTCTTAGGACCAATTCCGAACGTGGCATGGTAGTCATTGTCTTAATATGTACACTTCTCCTATAAATAAATCACTGAAATATTAAAAGTTGAGAAAATCACAGAAAAGTGAGAAAATCTTTATTGCTAGAAAACCCACTACAGTACTGTCATTTGTGACAAGAGCAAGTGATGGAGTTGCAGCTAGGGAGAGAATAGCTACTCAAATAAGGGAGGTAAGCCTCATGTTATACACATAAAATTAAGAGGCAAGTTATGCAACTAAATCTAACTCATTTCCTGAATTCAATTTCCTCAATTGGCGGAGAAAGCACCAGATATTGAACTCGTTTTCTTAGATTAAAATATCAAAGTGTTTCATATGTCATAACATAAAACTAAAAACAAATAATTATATACTAATTTAATCTAAACTCTTCTTCACTAAACTGAAGAGCCCAAATGATAACAGATCTAAACTTTGAAGATGCCTTGCAAAATCCGCTAAAATGAATATTAAAGCTAAAATACAACTACCAAAGACATTTCTTTCTTTAAAAATGAGTATTCCCGACTTAAATTATGCCAAACACAAATGGTATAAGAAAGAGATCACACTATGGAGCTACTCATCATCCAATTCAAATAATCAGAAAAATTCTCTCACCGAAAAGGAGACTAGAGTATAAGAAACTTCCAAACATCAACAAAAACGTCTAATCATGTAACTAGCAACCGCAACAAAGCTACCGAACGAAAATCAGACACAATCTACTAGAATTTTCAGCTAAAAGGCTGATATATCAAACTATATTGAAATTGAAAGCGAGAATCAAACAGAAAAATGAAAATCACAACACATACTTAAAAGTAGAGAACAAGCTGAAACGAGTCTCCTCAATTTCTCTAAATTTCACCTTGGGGAGAAAGATCTGCAGCAAAAGAACAAGAAAATCAGCAAAGTCAGAATAAAATCATGCAAATAGAGAGAAAATGAGTAAACTTACAGCAGAATTGGTGAGTGGAAAAACAGCTGAGGAAGATGAGGAGGATAAAGGGTGTTTAGAAATGGAAGTTGGAGCAGGAACTGCCATGAGATATGGGAGAGATCTCAAAGGGAAGGCAGGTGTTCGATGAAATGCCTGAACGAGCGATGCATAGTTAATATTCTTATAAAGAGAACTTTATGAGTTGGATGTGTGTTGGTTGGATTAGATCGAAGAAGGAACACACACTTGTTGTCTCCAAGAAAGACGGAGAAAACAAAGGGGGAAGTCGAAAGTGGAAACAAGTGTTGAGCAAAGCGCCAAGTAGGCGACATTGTTAAAGAGGGCCACCTGTCTTACGCCTCTAAAGAAAAGCCTTTAATTGGACTAGAAATATTCTATTCTCAAATTGGTTAAAGTTTCCGTTCTAGTAATGCATTCAAATAGTATTACAAATCTCTTTTGCTTTAATAGATTTTCTTATCCACAATCAAGGGTGTTTTTCAAATTAGTTGAATCGTCATTTTTTTTATTTCCTTATCAATTCACTAGTCAACGGATTGATAATCTAACCTACAATATGAATCAACAATAATCTAACCACCCGTGATGAACTGTTGACATGTACAATCTAACTTATAAAGGTCCTTATGAACTAATGGTTTAATCCATAAGCTTTTTTAAAAGCTAAGAGTACTATTTAACTTGGTAATAACAAAAAGAGTTGATCTAGACTTAGAAACTTTATATAAATCAAACTCTATAATATAATGTAACAGTCTACATAACAAAAATTCATTAAAGGAGAAAAACAAAAAAGAATGACAGAAGTTACATCTCCAATAAGATTTTTTCACGTAGACTGCTACATCGTGTTGTAGAGTTTGGGTTATATAAAGGTTGTAAGTCTAATATTACTATAACAAAAAATAACACATACTATTTTTCAACTACAACCCTTCACGGTTCTTACTATTTATGTATAATATTAAAACCTAATAATTATATTCCATCTTTTAAGATTTAGAGCGCGTTTGTTTGAGCTTCTTTATTGAGTAAAAAAGCTTTTTTAATACCAAAAACTCTTTTAAAATTTTTTTTTATCGTTCAATTGTCACCTAAGAAGAGCTTTTAAATGATTAAAAAAGCAGTTTTACGTCTACTAGAAAAAGTCCAAAATTGAGGCTTCTTGGAAAAGCTCTTTTTGAGCTTTTTTAAAGTTTTAAAATATCCAAAATACCCTCATTAAATTTTAAATATTTTACTTTATTCTTTCCTTATAAGAAAACTCTATTTTAATAATTTAATTATAATAAGGGCTTCTACATTTTTCCCATCAAACCATAAATAATTTTTTAATAACAACTGTACTTTTACAAGCTCTAGTTAAAAAAGATCTATTTCAATAAGTTCTACTCGTATAAGTCGAAACAAACAGGCTCTTAATCAAATAACACGTTCTTTTCCAAAATTTAACAAATGCACACAACATTTCTATGATATCTTTATTTTATTTATTTCAGTTATTAATACTATATATTTAACGGTAAAATAAATATTTAAATTTTACATAATAATAAAACAAGTAAAATAAAAGAGAAAATAGTTATCCTTTCATAAAATTTGAGGATAAAAATATCAGTTTACGAAATCTAAAGGAATAAAGTTATTTACCATAGAATTAAACATAAAAGAGTAAACTTTTACCTCGTCTCCTGTTTTATAGATTTACCTCTCCTAACATTAAATAGTTTCATGGAATTAAAAAAATAAAAATTCACTCATTTTATTGATATACATTTGTATGTGGGATACAAATTCGAAACCCATACAAAAGACCAATTACCCAAAAAAACTATCAAACCCACAAAATGCAAACCGTTTCTATGAGGCCCATGGGCTCATTTCCATTAAGAGATCCGGCTCAAATGCAAATTAAATTTTCTTGTTTGCCCATTTCCGTGATTATTTTGATATAATGCTTCCACGGCTTTTGAGCAGCACCTGAAGCAAAATCTTCTTCTTCTTCTCTACTCTTTTCCTGCTTTTCATTTGGATTCTGGCGAATATGGACATTGATTGGTATTTGCACTGTTAATTACTACCTTAACTTTTACGCTTCTTTCATGACTCACCACAACTTTAAACTGAAAGAATAATGGGGGGAGTTTTCTAGTTATGCTTTGCTCATGTAGGGCTCTGAAAATCTTTGTCCATGCACAGGGATGGAGGGATGTTGGGACGAATGGGGGCAATTGCACCCACTGAATTTGAAAAAAAATAGAAGCTTCTGCGTTTGAGCTTGTGAATATCTTAGCCCATTTAATATGTATTGAACCTGCCGATTTTTTTTTTCAAATTTGGACTTGTCTCATGTATTTTTGGGCTTCAATAATTCATTTGTTAGCCCACTCCAACTTTATACTACTGCCTAACTTGACAATACTTTGGTCCATTTCAATTTTTATATTTCTTACTCAAATTAAAAATATTATAACTCACCCCACTTTACTCTTTCTTCTCAATTCTTTCAAAGCACGGTCCCCACACATCATTCTCACAACTCTCTCACCCTCTCGCCTCTCACTGCACCATTTGAACTCACTGATGATGGCTGACCCTACTTGTAGCATTTGATTCTCACTTTTATTACTTTATATTTTCTTTGCCTTATTTAATTACTTTTAGTCATAGATTTCCTACAAAATAACTCAACTTTGGACATTTCTCCATCAAGACTTTAAATTTGAGGTAAACTAATAGTTTTTTTCATTCTCTTCATTCCTTTATTGGTATTTGAAAACTTATTTTCACTTATCTACTTCATTTTTTATGGTATTGTTACTTTGTGAAATTTGCAATGTTTAATAACATATCTAATATTTAAATTATGTTAATTAGTGACAATCCAAAGTTTTAGTATTTCTGCTTAGAAAATAATCTATTTGCTAATTAGATGAATATCTACAATCATGTTGGAGGTCCTAATAGTGCCCATAATCAAGCTTTAAGAAATTGTGAAGCTTTACTAAAGCAAGACCAACATATTCAAACATTTTTTTATTGACATTCGGACCAAGCTCGCATTGAATACCGAATTCGCTTGAATGCATCAATTCATTGTATTCAGTTTCTTTTGAAACAAGGGCTTGCATTTCAGGGCAATGATGAATCTGAGGATTCAAACAACAAAGGAAATTTTCTTGAATTTTTGGCGTTTCTTGCTGACCATGATAAGGATGTGAAATCTGTTACATTGAAGAATGCTCCCGAAAATCTCAAATTAACATCACCAAATATTTAGAAAGACATTGTAAGTGCTGCTATAACAAAAATTGTCAATGCTATTATTAGTGAGATGGGTGACTAATTATTCTCCATTTTGATTGACGAGTCTCATGATGCATCAATGAAAGATAAAATGGCCATTGTGTTACGTTATTTGGACAAGAGAGGAATTGTGTTTGAGCACTGTAGAGGTATTGAGCATGTTACTAGTACTACTGCAGTGTCACTTAAGGCATCAATTGATGAATTATTTTATAGACATGGATTAAGCATATCTAAATTGAGAGGTCAGGGTTATGATGGACCAAGTAATATGCAAGGTGAATTTAATGGTCTTAAAACACTTATTATGAAAGAGAATGAGTGTGCTTATTATGTTCATTGCTTTGCTCATCAACTTTAATTATCTCTTGTGGCAATGGCAAAGAATCATACTCTAGTTCAAACTTTTTTCACTAGAGTTGGTAATATTGTGAATGTTGTTGGAGCTTCATGTAAACGTCATGATATTCTTCGGGAGAAACAAGCTATTTTAGTTGTTAAAGCACTTAACTCAGGTGATCTTTTAAGTGGGCGGGGTCTAAACCAAGAGACTACTTTGAAATGTTCAGGTGATACATGTTGGGGTTCACATTATGGTACTTTAATGAGCATATTTAACATGTTTTCATCCATAGTTGATGTACTTGATGATATTGCACAAGATGGATCGCATGAATTGAACAAAGATTTGAAGCTACTTTTTTGTTAGATATTGTACAAGCTTTTGATTTTGTCTTTCTATTGCATTTGTTGAAAGAGATTTTGGGATTCACAAATGAATTGTCACAAGCATTACAAAGAAAAGATCAAGATATTGTTAATGCTATGAAGTTGGTTAGGTTATGCAAACAACGGTTGCAAAACATGAGAGATGAGGGGTGGGATTCTTTGTTTAGTGGAGTTTCTTTGTTTTGTATAAAACATAGCATTGATGTTCCTAACATGGATGACATCTTTCTAGCTCGAGGATGGTCACGTCGTAGAGCTCAAAAATTGACAAACCTGCATCATTATTGTGTTGAACAATTCTATTCTATTTTGGATATGCAACTTTAAGAGCTAAATAGTTGTTTCAATGAGGTAAATACTGAGTTACTTCTTGTTTAGCATGCTTATGTCCAAATGATTCGTTCATGGCTTTCAATGAACAAAAATTGATACGACTTGCTCAGTTTTATCCAAAAGAATTTTTTGCTATAGAGCTAATGGTCCTTGAGACTCAACTTGACACTTATATTATGGATATGCATTCTAGCATTGAGTTTTCAGAATTGAATGGAATTAGTGATCTTGCAAAGAAAATGATTGAGACAAAGAAAGACAAGGTGTATCCATTGGTTTATTTATTGATAACATTAGCATTGATTCTACCAGATGCAACTGTTAGTGTAGAAAGGGCATTTTTAGCCATCAATATTGTGTAAAATTGATTAAGGAATCGAATGGGAGATCATTGGCTGAGTAATAGCTTGATTGTATACATTGAAAAAGATGTGTTTAGTACCATTGACAATGAGTGTATCATGCAACAGTTCCCAAACATGAAAAGTCGTCGAGGGCAACTATTAATTTTTAAAATGAGGCGATATACTTCAATATCATTACTTTAGTAAGATTAGTTTTGATTTATTCATGTATGATTTTTTTAGTACCATAATTCGACTTTAAATTTTTGGAGACAAATTATTCTTATATTGATCTTGAGCTCTTGTTCATGTTAATTTAGGTTTTGAAGAACATTTTGTCATTTCATGGGTGACTGCTCTTAGAACATCTATTATGAATGGAAGCTCTTTTGTGTGCTTGTATTTCTTTAGCCTTATGAGTTATGAACTACTTCGGTGGTTTAATTTCCTTAAACATGTCCTGTAAGTTTCTTCAACTTTTGTTATGTTTTGATGCAAATGTAATATTAAATGATGCCAAGATTTTTTATATGTTGATTTCCCTTGTTTATTTTTATATTGTTATTGGAAGTTATTGCCCCCACTAATTTAATTTGCTGGCTCCGTCACTGTCCATGCATGTGAAATTGATTAACGACTGTTCAGTCAATATCATGAACTTCATCGCTATGGATATCAGTAATTTGCTCTTCATTTTAAAAGACTACGAAAACTTGCAAAGATAGGTATAACACCATGTCAAATTAATTAATAAGATTTTAGTAGGTGAAGCCGATTTAATTTAATGAATTTCAGTTTTTTCCTGGATGGACTTAACTGAGGGAGGTGTAGATTTTAATCTTAAAGAAGTATAAGAAAGATAGCTAACAAAATCTTTAATTTAATTACTTCTCTACAAGATGTGACAAAATTATACGATAAATCACTTTTTATGGCATTGGTTCAACAAGATGTGATAACAGTATATGGTAAATCACTTTTCATGGTATTGGTTCAATGTTATACTAGCCGTCGATTCTCCAAACATTATAAATGCTCCTGTTATACTTTTTTCGTAGCATCAAATAACTTCTTATGGTATTTGTCGAATTTTATAATAGTCATTTATAACATTCTCCCAACAATATAATTGCTCATGTTGACGTAGCATTCCTAGTAAACATTACAAATTCATCGCTCGCACTCTAGAAAATGTTATGCTGGTGCTTATCTACAGTTTCAAAATGCTATCAAATAATTAAATTTATAACATTATTGATGTCAAGGCTTCTATAACATCTTAGTAATAGAGATAACGTTTTATGAAATCTAGAGGAAATAAATTTATTTACCCTAATATTAATCATAAAAGAGTAAATTTTTACCTTCTCTCCTGTTTCATGGATTTACCTCCCTACCTTACGTAGTTTGATTAAAAAAAAAAAAAAAACTCTTTTTTAAATGACCAAATTTGTATGCAGATTCAAATCCCAAACCCATACAAAAGACCAATTACCGAATAAAACTATCAAACCCACAAAATGCAGAGCGTTTCAAGAAGGCACAAGATGTAAAGCCCATGGGCTGAAGTCCATTAAGAGGATCTGGCTCAAATTCATATATAAGATAAGACTCCCTCAATAAACTGAGTGAGCATAAAATAGAAATTAACAAATGATTAAAAATTCATCACTTCACGCCTTCAGGTAGGGAAGCTGGAAACTTGCGTGTTTTTTATAAATTCAGTATTTTTGTTTTCAATTGAATTTGAGAATATGTGGTTTATTTTGAATTATTTTGAATTTTGAAAAAAATATATGGTTGATATTGAATTTAAATTACATTGGAAAATGTGCAGCACAGATAACAGGATTTAGATTCGTAAAAGAACATAACCTCAATTAAGTCAACCTAACCCCAATTAAATAGTAGTTGTTAATTAACTCAAGTTAAATAACAGCTATCAAGCCACTTCTTCTATGAATTAAAGGCCAAGCTATCATATTTACTAGGGAAAGTTAGGAGTGCATTTGCTCTACCATTTTAACTTATTTCTTAGCTCATTTATGATTTAAGCCACTGACTTGAGCATTAGGGTGGTCATGATGAGAAACTCCACCAACGTGATTAACAATAACAACTTCTTTTAGTTACGCAAGAGAAGACCCGTAAGTAATTTTCTTAGTGATTTGAGCTATTAATATATATATATAATTTCTATATTACCCTCTGTATTAATAGCAGTAAAGATTGACATGAAGTGGCAAAATAGACAACTATTAATTGAGGTTTTTCTTGTAAATTTCTTAAAATTTGGGGGGAAAATTGTTACTTGCCCTACTTCAAATGCTTAATTTAATTCTTTAGCGTCATTAAAAAGTGAACTGCAAATAACTCCCTTAAATACAAGTAATATCAAAATAATAATAATTAAATTTTGACACCTTTTGATGGGAAGTCTTACAATTTTTTTTGAGTTCGGTTGTCGTATAATTCAAATGTAGTCGAGTATCTTTACGTTAATAATGGCAAATTCTTGTACATTTATTAGAGAATTTATCCATCAAACTAAATTCATGTTTAATAAAAAGTGCATAAACGGATGGTTTAATTGATGTACTTAAAAATATTTATATGGGCTTAAAGAGAAATGGTGGAAAGTTTACACATACAAACATCTGACGGGGTGAAATATAAGAGCCATTCGATAACTCTCAAAACTGCTCTTATTGACGAAATGATCAAACCAAATACTCAAATATTTTATTCTACCATCTTAGCTTCTGTATTTCTAAAATTAATAAATATCATCTAATGGATTAACCTTTTAAATACACCGTATGATATCAATTAAACTCTAATCAATAGACAATAGATTAATCTTTTGAATACACCTCATGATATCAATTAAGCTTTAATCAATCGACAATGTCATCTAACAGATTAATCTTTTGAACATTTACAAAAACAGTATAGGAGCCATAATTCCCGCGTAGTGTTTCCATATTCCAATATCTGATAATACATGTTCTGTTTGCCCATTAAAGTTTTCTAGAGCAATCTCCCTTACAGAGGTTCACATCCCAAACGTCTTACAATAACACTCCCAATAATCCAAGTTCAGGTTTACATCAATTGAGCCTCCCTGCTTTATTCAGAAACTCTCGCCAACAGATTGTGTATTTCAGGTGAAAAATCTACAACTCTGCTGTAATTTAACTAAGAAGCACGGTGCCCTGAGGCTAGTTAGATCAACATTTCAAATCAAATCAATAGTATTAGGGAGCTCAAAAACTTCATATCCTCGATTATTCTGTCCGTTGGTGGATTCTGCACTTTCATCCAGCAGCATACCTTATGGAAATCAAGATTAAGTTCACTATGCTCTTCCTTTCTATGTTGTTTGACACTAACAGTAATAAAAAAAAATTACAAATAAAAAAAGGGGAAATTATAATCACAGAAGTAGCCCATTGGAATGCATGTTTGGTCACATAAACCCTTGCTTCAATTTGGCTCACCATTATTGCTCATAAATCCAACACTTCTTATGTCCCATCTTAAGAAATTTACAAAACAGGCACATTGGGCGAATAACTATAGAGGATGTTACAGATTTATAGGAAGACATTTTAAATAAATTAAAATAAAAGAAATAAAACATCATTCACATGGGCTACTTCTAACAAATGAAACAAACTGGCTGCATTTCCTGCAGAGATTTCCTTTGTAATGTAATAGAAACCAACATGCAAATAATATATAAATTATGCAAGATATAAAAGGAATAATGTGGATATCACCCACTGTAAAAGTAGCTTTAATCTGATTCACAAGAGAATGATTTTTACTTCACTTTATATATTTTCTACAAGGTTAACAAACCGTAGCCATCAACCAATGTAAAGTAGAAAATAAGTGTAATATCTAGATACAGCAGAAATTTTCTGTTCTTTACATTTATTTTCTTTTTAACTAGTAAATTACACCAAAGACAAACAAAGCTATAGCTGAAAATTTAACAAGACCAACATAAATTTATAAGAATCATGAACTGCAGATCACTCAAATAAGATCAAACTGTACATGAAAGTCAGAATTAATAAACCTACTAATGTGAGTATAACATAGCACCACTATTATCACCACGATAGGCAGTCAAGTGGTGAGTGATGACAAACTTCATATTTGTTCTTCCAGGCCCATCGCTTAAGTTCAAGTTGTGCAAGCACCAAATATGGTGTAGCCTCATTCTATATGTTAACCAACCATATACAGTACCCCAAAGATTTAATACATATTAGACACGTACGTGCACTCACATATAAGCCATCAACCCTTTGTCCTTCATCATCTATGATACTAACTTCTTTGTGGCCTTGAAGTCTTACATCCGTGACAGCTTCCATGCAACAGATCTTTGGTATTCAAAAGCCTATGGTCACCTTTGTCCAATCATCTAAAACACATTAGAGACATACAAGCCCAATTAGGCATTTGTACAGACAAATATGTGCCATCAATGCATCTACCACTTCATAATCCAATTTTTCTCCGATTGAATAAAATGATTTTACCTGACAGTACCATATCACATGCTTGTTGGAGTCAAAGACAGTTCCTCCATCCACTATAAGCTTCCATTCACCTTGTATCTAGCATAACAAAACCTAAGTGCACCTTCAACCAATCACCTAACAACCTAGTCCTGCATACATGCCACCAACTGTTTTGCGCCCCAAGATTTCCCAACTAAAAAAGGAAGGTAAAACAATTTTTTTTTTCACCTACAAAAAAAAAGACCTAACACAACACAAATATCTTCATACTGAATTTGTGACCTTGAAGAAGGTTTCTCCACCCATTACAGCTAGAAACCAATTAACAGCCTAAGGGCTACCTTGTCCAATCATCCAATACTCCCTCTAGAGATTTCAGTAGAAACACAGACATGTATGGTAGGTAGAAACCAATAGCCTAAGGGCTACCTTGTACAATCATCCAATACTCCCTCTAGAGATTTCAGTAGACACACATACACGTATAGTAGGTAGGCATATATACAGAAAAAGAGACTACTTTTTTAGTTGTTTCCCATAGAATGTTGTCCTGATTAAGCCCAACCGCAGAAACAGAGAGAGAGAGAGAGAGAGAGAGAGAGAGAGAGAACACCCCAAGAGATACACATATGCACACAAAGACACCTGTACATACATATAAGAGAGGTGCAGAGAGGGAGCTTTTATCATTTCATGTCTAATGTTCTCTCACACTTGCACCCGCTAAGAGAACACAAAGACAGACACACATACAAAAAGAAATAAACAAATAAAGAGAGAGAAAAACCTTTAACCTTCTTGACGGAGAAAAAATGACAATATTAACTGTAAACAACAAGAAATGGTTATAAATGAATATGTGCCCATATAGAAAGATCCCGTTTCTTTTCATATAAAATAATTGTAAGATAGGGAAAAGGGAAAAAGAAAATATATTCGACCTTCTCCTTAACTTTCAAAATCTTCTTCAAACTCAATGCAAAATTTTCTCCAATTGATGAGGTTTAGTGCTGAAAATGTAGAAAAAGGTATTTCCCATCTCTAAGACTCAAGACAATCTACATGGGAAGAAAGGAAGTCGTCGATTCCAATTTCAAAACAGTTTTCAGAAAATGTAATACAATGTACACTTCTTAGATATAATATGGATAAAAGTCATAAAACAAGCAACAAAAAGAGTAACAAGCTCAGATTCTAGACGAGCTTTCGTGATGGTTTTTCAAAAATTGTGTTGAAAAAGTCAACTAAATGCATCTTGTAAAGCTTTGTATTCATCATCTTCAAAATCAAAGAATTCTATCCAAATCACAAATTGAATAATAATAACTTCAATAGTGATATCATTCTAAACTCTGATAAATCTTTTAGAACTTTCCCAACCTCCTCCCCACCAACAAGTTCTGGAGAAGGAAAAAAAAAATTATATTGAATAGGAAGATGAGAAAGGCGATCCCCTGATACAATATTTATTCTTCTTATTTGAAGACAAAGTGAAAAATGCATACTCAAGCATCTTAAACATACTTTTATTATTCCAAATGAGCACCAAACCTTTATAATCTAAACATCAGCTTTCCTGTTGAAACCTTCATTAACAAGTAGAATAGCCCTATTCCTATTAGCCCATTTTCTTTTAATATAGTTTTCTTGCTTTCACACTATGCTACATTCTACTACAATGACAGCAGTTCCACATAAGCAAGTTTTGACACATAAGTACTAACAAATTTAATCCGACCACTTGAGACTGACAATTTTCTTTTAGTTCCACAGGGAAAATAATGAAAACCTTCCAAATCGTAGGATAAACAAGAATAATAAACCAAGTGAGAGACCTAATTTCAATGACCACTTAGAGCCACTTGCCATTTGAAGTTGGCTAGAAAGAAAGTCCAAACTAATAAACTAAACATTCTATCATGCAACAATATTCTAGTGCATAATTGATAAAGCAATTGCATTCATGAAGAAAACAATCTGTCAGAGAACTGAACTAATATTGAAAAGCAGCAGAAAGATAGTAGAAAAAAATCTTAACGATATGTTATAATCAATCAAGCAAAGTTATTCAAAAGGATGCAAATATGTTTACATTTGGAAAGGAAGTTTGATAATACTGCAAAAACAAAACTCGAGATTTTAAGATTTGTTAAGGTATTAGATTAATTACGTTAGGTACACTTGCAAAACATGAGAATTCAAAATGTAGAAACAATAGCACTTAAAGTGGCAAATGGATGAATAATAACCCCACTGCTCCAAATATTTACTAGATTTCAGAAACCAGCAACGAAGTGCCAGTACCTCAACATAAATTAAAACTACTACAAAAACAAAAACTACAACAACTAGATCAATAAAAACATCATGAAAGGGATAAGGCTTACTTCACTATGACGACTTAACCTTATCATCTTTCACAACATTAAGTATTGGCAAACTGCTCAAAAACTCATCAAGCCCCTCAAAAAACCCAACCCCATCAATGTTATCCTCCTCACCATTCACTTGATTCGCCCTCTGCGCCACCACCGGGTCCTCTAACTCATTACTAAACTCCACATTCAAATCCAACCCATTAGCCATTTGCTTCTTCCCACTACTTCTAAGCACTCTCGACCCACTACCACTCGATGTCCCAACCACTCCGTCCACATTCTGATTAGGTGTTTGATTTTGATTTTGACTTTGATTATGATTTTGGTTTACCTTCTTCGCCCTCTCACCAGGCGGTCTTCCCACCCTCCTTTTCCCTTCATTTCCTTTCCCTCTCACATTTTTCACTTTCCTTCTCGTCCTCTCACTCCCCCAATCATCATCAGATTCCTCACTGGATTCAGACTCAGAAGAAATGAGCACCTCATCATACAAAACTGGAGCTCTTCTATAATTCACTTGCTTTGATTTCGCCTGACTTGATTTCCCGTCCCCTGGCATGGGGCAAGGGAACATTGGAGAAACGGGCGTCCAACTTGAATAATTCCCGCCCTTCTCTCTCGCGTTCTGAGAATAACCAACCGGGAAGAAACCCCAACAACAGAAATACTTATCATTCGCCGTGACAGGCGGTGACGCTATCATCACCGCATGAAACGCTCTTTTACAACTCTGGCATCTCAGAGCACACTCTTCGTAAATTTTTGGGTACTCGTAAAGAACGTAACAGTATGGACAAGCTGTCCAGAAACTCGGTACCTCTGACTCTGTCTCACTCGGTCGAGTTGGCTCTTCTTGACTCGGACGAGTGTCCTCCGCTAACGGACGAGCGGGCTCCGCTTCACTCGGTCGAGCGGAAGGAGGCTCCGCTTCACTAGGGCGAGCGGGAGTGGGCTCCGCTTCACTTGGACGCGCGGGCTCCGGCTGGACCGGCCGAGTTGACTCTGTTAGAAACGGTATAGCTTGCCGGGTCGACTCAGTCACGTTATTCAAATTCGACCTTGCTTCCTGTACTATTCCCGTAATATTGTTGACTCTTTCCTTGGTTATAGGACTTCTTCTCGACGGCGTTTGCGGTTGCGGAGGCGGAGGCGGTTGTTGCATTGCCATTTGCCACTGCAGCGGCGGTGGTGGGGGAGGCATTAGTGGTGATTGTCTATGCGGTCGTTCAGCGAGTTGACTCAGTTGCAACTCGGTGTCGTACATAAGCTTTCTAGAAGGATTTGAAAGCACCGACCACGCGTCCGTCACGAGCCGGTAGCAAAGATCCGAGTAAGGGAGCCGGTTCCGGTTCGGGCTGAGCAACAGAGCAAGTTTGTGGTACTGACTCGTGATGAGTTCGGACGACTGAGTGAAGCGAGCGATTTGGAGAATCGCGTACAAGTCGTGGTGCTGGTTGCCGCTCATGGTGACGATGATGGACTCAGCGGCGATGATTGTGTCGGCAACGGCCAGGACTTGGTTGGGAGCCTCGAACCCAGGGTCGGATTCCCGAGCTCGGATCGCGAAGGTCCGGGCCCCGTGAAAGTCACGTGCCAATAAAACCTTCTCCGCCGTGACGAGCCACCGCTCCGCTTCCGCTCTGTTGCTGCCACTCGCCATTTTCCTCTGTTTCTCTCTCTAAAAATTTCTTAAATTTTTCAATTTCTTCTTTTTGAGGTGAGAGAAAATGGCCACGGAAGGAAATGGTGTGTTTTTTTCTTGGACCAAAAAGGACACGGCCGGTGTGAATTTTCATTACCATCCTTGCAATAATCCAATGTCTTCTAATTAAATATCGTTGTTTGTTTCCTAAAGATAGATTAAAGGTTTTTCTTCAAAAAGATTTATGAAGCTGTGGACATGTGTATTGCGTTGTTTAGTCTTTTACAATTTGTCTGAATAATGGCATCATGTGAGGGTAAGATTGTCATTTATTAGACATTTGATTGATGTACGTCCGTCCTTAATTATTGAGGGAGATTGTAGTTGGCCGATGGAGTGAAAGAAGATTAGTGGTTTCTTTCTCAAAAACGACAACGTTTTTCAGGGATTAATTTAATTGATTTTTTGACGGGAACGAAGGAGCGAACAGAACAGCTGATTGTTTGGTACTCCGGTTATAGACATATTCATATTGATTGAAGGGCATTTATGGTAGTAAGAGTGAACTCTGTGACTGCTGACAGTGTTATCTGAACTAGATTTTCTCTGATTTTCTTTACTTCACTGTCCAAAACCAAGAGAAGTCGTCTCTGTTCTTTGAAGTCGTCTCTGTTTTTTCTTTTTTTAATGAATTCAAATTTTATTTTTTATATTATATATTTTTTAATATAATTTATATTTAATCTTAATTATATTTTTTTAATTTAAAATAATTTAAAATTAATTATATATTTTTAAATTTAAATAAAAATAAAAATATTAGATTCATAAAAGAATACATCAATATCTACAAATTATTTATATAAACAAATAAAAAATAAAAATAAATTAAAAAATTTAATATAATTATCTATTCAATTATATTTTATTAATTTAAATTAAAATTATATAAAAAAATTAACTACAAATAAGTTATAAATTGCAATAATTCAAGTTAACATTATAGACAAAGTTTATTATAAGCAAATTGTAAATACAATAATATTAGTATCATTCCAAACTGAATGAATCCGGCCAACAGAGGCGAGCGGCTGGTTTGCATTTATCGTACAACGCCGATACAACTGCACCAGACTGAGACTGACTTCCATTTAATCTTACCGGAGAATCCTACGTTGCTGTGAAAATTTCATCTCAGTCAGGTTTACTCAGGGCTAGCGCCAGGGATGGGATGGCAAACCACCAGTCGTTCGGGCCACGTCTACGACCCGTTTGGGGTGAGAATGGAGGCTGTTATTCATCAATAATAATAATGATGATGATACTCAAACATTTTAAATTTATTACAAAATTTTGTATCTAAATAATTAAGAATTTTTTTAATAAATAATTATCAGATAAATATTTTGATGCTATAATCAATGATATAGCAATCTTATATTCATGTTCATGTTATCTAAGATATATAAACTTTGAACTAAAATTTAGAACATATAACTACCCTTAACTTGAGAATGCCATGGATGAAGTTAAAAGCCTTCTCCCTAAATTTCATATCTTCGTGCATTAAAAGCTAAATACAAAAAATTTAGTATTTAGTTTTTTTAACGTCCAGTCTATTTTTCAAACTCACCATCTAATTTAGGTAACTTGTGCAATTAACTCTCAACTTTTTGACAGTGGCTTACTGGCTTGTAATTTATGTTCATGAAGTTGAAAATATAAAAATAGATGTCTTTTATCTTATGAGTAATTATTCATAAAACAACTTTTTGTTTAATAAATATTTTTATTTAATACTTTTTATTTTAGATTTTAGTTATATCAGTTTTTTTTTAGTATCTAGTTTTTATATTTTTTTTCTTTTTGAATGCTTTTGTGGTTAAAATTAGAGTGTGGTTAAATTTTATTCTTTTGTATTTAATTTTTTTTAAATATATTAAAATGTACATTATAGTTTGACAATAATTATTAGAAGAAAAAATTTGATTATGTAAAACTTTAAAAATAAATTATTGAGATTCTTTGGAGTGGGTTGGATATGGTTATTTTTTTTTTTCAATTTGGGAAATTTCCATCTTGCTATGCATTTTTAGAACAATAATTCTAGATCTATAACTCAAATACAACCTAAAGTCTACAACATAATGTAGAAGCCTAAGTGGCAAAATCCTAAACTTCCCTCTTTCATTTTTATTTTTTCTCCTCCCGTAAATTTTTATCATTTAGACTACCACATCAGGTTATAGACTTTGAGTTGTATTTAAATTGTAAGTCTAGCGTTATTATTTTTAGAATGGCTATTTGGGTGAGGATGGGAATGCCTTTTTTATTGGAGTTGAGAAGAGCATGAAATTTCCCCTTTGGTCTCCAAGGATTTCACAAAACTTCCTTATTATCAATGTTGATTATTATATTCTATTAAATAGAATTTCCAATATCAATTTGACCAAAATATCGTGTAAATATGTAAATTCTAAAATAATATTATATCAAAAATAATAGTTAAATTAAATTAAAAATATTTATATTATTTTATTTTATTTTCTTTAAAAAATAGGAGTACTTTAATCAACAAAGGTTACTAAAATCTATTATATTTATTTTTTAAAAAATATATATACATATTGGTTCAAAATTCAACGGTTACTTTAACAATCCAATATTGAACGTCACCTAAACTCATCTGGTTTCATTATCTTATTCTCTCTTTTTTTTTTTGTATAAGACTATTTCTACAAAAAAAATAAATTAATTAAAAAATAAAAACCAACATTCTAAAGAATACACACATCCTTAAAGTTCAAAATCCAAAAATTTTGATTTTATAAAATTCGCGTTCTTAATTTAAGAGGGAGACACCTCATTAAAATAATAAAAATGTGTCAAAATTAATATGAAAAATTGTTTATAAAAAATACTTTTATTAATATTTCACATAGTTTATGCAATTTTTCTATTTTTATAATAATTTTCATTTCTTTTAACTATCAGGCTACAGAATTTAATTATGCTAGCTATATAATATTATTCTTAGAATTATGAAAATAATTTTTCAAAAAATCTAATCTTTACAATTTAATTATAAATATATTAAAAATAATGGGTGAAAATAACATTATTCTGGGTGCAAGTGATCTGATCACCCATTTGTATTTTGTTAAATTTTAGAACTCAAAACCTCTACCAATATATTAACTACGGATGCAAAATATTTGGGCAGCCCAATAGGACATGGGTCTAAAGTCTATGCATATAAAGCATTGTGGAAAGACCGACATGTCCCTTCAAGTAATAAAAGAAGAATATTAACAAAAGCACTATCCGCCCAAAATTTTATCAGAGGAGGACTTTTAATATTTTAAAATTAATGTTTGAAAAAAACCTCAATATAGTATAAAAGAAATTGTTTAAAAAAAAGATTAGATATAGATATATGGAAAACATAATAAATCTTATCTTTCAAAATTAAATAGTCATAATATAATGAATCAAAGTATAAAATACTAATACTTTACAATTTATTTTAGAAATACATATTAGTTATTGTCATTGATAAGTATTTATATTTAAAAACAATTGCATAATTACTTCATTATCATGTATAAAAAATTTTTTTATTTATAATCCTATATTAGCATTATAATCCAAAATTTGAGTTATACATTCGAAATTTGCAAACAAATATTTACATTAATTTCAAGATAATTTTGTATTGAATTGTTAATATTTTTCTTAGATATGATGACGTCAACTTAAAAAAGAATTTTTTTTAAATATATCTTGAAATTTTTTTCTCAAAAATTATTAATTTATAATAACCATTAAATTTTACTCAAAAATGCTATAAATGCATAAAAAAATAAGAAGACTCGATCATAATTTTTATTTTTGGCACATATAAATTATAAAGAGAAAGAAATAATACAAATATGATATATAATATATTTATAGAAATATACGTTTGGTAGGATACTAGTTTCAAAAAGAAATAAAGAAAAACAATTTAAAAACTATTTTTCAAGAAGGATGTAATTGTAAACTATGAACAATAAGGGAGTAATAGAAATTTTTAAAGTTTTAGAAGGAGCCTGGTTCCCTTGGGTCCCTTCTTAGGTCCGCTTCTGAACAAAAGTAATACTATCCTTACAAATTATCTATATGAACTTTCTTACACAAACTAGTCATGATTTAATTGAATTAGTGAATTTCAAATTTTGATTACATTAATTAATATAAATAATGTGGTAGTCATTCAATAATGTTACATAGTTTTGTATAGGTAAATTTGTACGGATAGTTTGTAAGAGTGGCACTTCTCTATTAATAATCCTAAAAAAACTCAACAATTAAATACAATAACAAGAATTCAGCTTATTAGATGCTTAGTATTAAAGTTGAACCCACATCTATAAGCTTAAACTTTTAGAAAAATAGCAAACTTAACATGCTGGCATAACAATCATGATCTAAGGGTTGCAAGTTCAGATGTCGTCCGTGTTATTTAAAAATTAAGTAAGTATTTTTGTTTAGCTAGTCAACAAAAATCAAAAGAGAGAGAACCTCACGAAAAGGAAAATCCCACGATCAAATTTGCAATGTTTTGTACAAGTAATGAGTTAAGGCGTGATTCAAATGATCAGATAAATTTCAAACCTAAATAGATATCTAATAGCGTAGACAAGGTTTTAAAAGACTTTAGTATCCAACATGACATTGATATTTGGATAGCCATTTCCTTGTTTTCAATTTTGTTTGGGTGTCTTGGGCAAATGAACAAAACACGTTTGAATAGGTATTTTTGTTTTAAAATAGAAAAAATATGTAAAATAAGATACAAATTCAATAATGAATTGTTTACAAAAAAGAAAAAAGGTTTATTTTAAAAGAAACAAATCCTCTATTTTCATTTTTATACATAAATTTCTACAACAAAAGCCAAACACAACCAAACCCAGGTTAAAAACGCAGGTAATTTATAGGATTCATCTCCAAAATGATAACTATAGAGAGGTTCACGATCAAGACATATATCGTAGTTGACACATAAGTTGTTACATGCTCTTAAGTTGAGTGCACATCACATGGATTGCTTATTTTTTTTGTCAAGGATTTAGAGCTAATCTTGACATTGATTTAGATAATATTACAGTTGATTTGCAAATAAAACATGTGTTAAAAAGCCTAGCAAACAAAAGCTTTATACAGTAACCTTGCCACCCCCGCTGTTCTGAAAGTAACAGTAAGACCCTGCTGTTAGCCAATTCTGTCCACCAATCCCTAAGACTAGGTGCAATGACAAATATACTATTATTAAAAAAAATCAAAAAACAAATATTTGATAAAAATATTAAAAAACAAAAAACATACAAACAAAAACTTCATAAGCTTATCCAAAATATATATTTCAATTTTATTGATCCAATATCTCGCAATTTCTTGTTACGTAATTTTAATTTTCAACTTTAGTATTCAAATGTTTTTCTTTTCCAAGATAAGAACCAGTTCTAATTAACTTTAATATATTTCTATTGAAAGGTAATTATAATTCATTACGGTAAATATACAAATAATTTTAGAATAAGAAATTTTACAACAAATAATTAAAAAAAATAGAGTCGAAGATCTTCGAGAATCCGCTCCATCTCCAACCTTTAGCAATTCATCGCGCCATCATCGATCACCAAAAGATAAGAAATTTATACGAAAAAAAAGTGTATAAATTTTAATTATCTAACAAAGACTGTGGTGGGGCCTTGTGCATTTCTCATTTATCATAATCCAAAGCTGAAAGGCATATTTGCGGATTTTGCTATGGTATCGTACAATAACTGTTCATTTGTATAAAAATCGTAAATACATTATAAAAGTCGTAAACGAATGAGTAAAAGTTATATGTAAAAAAGTTGTAAATGAAAAACATATAAAAGTCGTAAATACGATTTTTTTTTCGGTTGGTTTACGATTTTTAAATATACGTTTACGATTTTTACATGCTATAATAAAATTATTGTATGGGTACAGCAACTGTACCATAGCATGACTCCATATTTGCTTAAGTCGTATGAAAGGTTGCATACCATTTATTGGGCTTGGTAATTGTCAAGCCACCGCTCAAGGGTGGTTAACAAAATTCATCATTACAAATCAAAAAGCATCTTTTATTTTAAAACAAAAAAATATTAATCTCAAAATTCTTCAAACATAAATTTAATTTCTCTTTAAAACACAATTATCAAAACAAATGCTTTGAATAACTTATTGCTAATGCTAATATCTTTTCCTGTTTTAGCATTTGAAATATATCCAAACTTGAGTGCCATTTGTTGTTTCACTTAATAGATAAATAGCAATATCACTCCCGAGATTTGCCTTATATACACTTCGTCTTTAAGATTTAAAAAATACACATTAACATCTGTCAACCGTAAATCAATATGTACAGTAGTGTAAAATGTTTTATATTTTCATGACATGTTAAGTTCAAATGAGTTCAAATGCTTTAAATCCTATGATTCTAAAAAATTTTTAAAAAAAAATTTGGCATGATTGTTTTTATGCTCTTTTTGTGGACTGCAAACTTTTATATGCAATAAAAATTTTATCCATCGTTCAGACAGTAATCATTTATATTTAATATGAAAATTTTCGCTTGTTAGAACAAACAGTAAACCACTTTTTTAAAAGATAAATTTGAAAAACAAACAAAAGTCAAATAACTCAAATCTAAATGTTTAGAATTAGATTTAACCGAGTGATGGATTAAAAAAAAAAAAAAAGTGATGACATGTCCTTCCTTGTTATATAATTGTTTCATCGTTGGACCAATCATTGGGCTAATAAAAAAGTTTGAAGTAAATGCATGCTTAGTGGGCTCTTGAGAGGCCGGGCTTTCATTTTCCTGATTAGGCTCTTTGGATTTAATCGGCCCAATAGTATTTGCTCTAGTGTTCTTCAATTAAAAAAAAAAAAAAAAGAAGGAAAAAAAATTGAACTAGGAGTTGTTGTTATCAAATAATTAAATTATTCGAGAAATTGAACCTTATATATTATAAATTTGGGCTTCTTGTTAATTTTTTTGGTTAATTAATATTTATTTGCAACTTTTTTTTTTTCACTTGGCATTCTTCTAATACAAAGGTGAAAGAGGAGAAAAAGAATAATATAATAAGGAAAGAAAAATGAAGGGGAAAGAAATTGCAGAAAGATTTGGATTCCTTTCTTTAGTTTAAAAAGCAAAAAAAGGAAAATGAATCAATTATTTATTTATATTTTTGGATAAATTTTAAGTCTAATTTTTTATTTATAAGAAAAATATGTTCAATTCTTTGTTGGTGTTTTCAAGCTCAAAATAGGTACAAGCAAAGCTAAAACATTTTGAATAAAATTTTTGATTTTTTTTTTGGGTTATAATTACTTATAATTGTGGAGTCTTTTGAATTATTCTACAATGTATTTTTGAAATAGAATAAAATTTTAACTAAAAAACTTAAATTATTTTTAGTTGCTTAAGTATATATAAAATTAATATTACTTGAAATTAAAAAATATTATGTTTATTTAATTTTGAATAAAATAATATATATTACTTCAAATATTATTTTATTTATCTTTCTATTAATTTTTTAAAAGTAATTTGATAGCATTATCAACTAAAAAATTATACTATCGTCTCAATAATTCATTATAAACATTCAAATCTCCAACATACAATATTTTAATTTAGTCTTTTATTTTCATAACATTTCTTGAAAATAAAATACAAAATTCAATATAACCTCTAAGAAAGTAGGCTTATTGTCTCTAGGTTTATATAACTAAGTTCAAATAGTATTAGAATTTGGTTAAAGTTTGATTACATAAATATAAAGTATTTATACTTTTTTTAAGTATTTTTTTTGTGAATATAAATATACACGTTAAGATTTTATTAATCAATAAAACATCTATATAAATAATTAATAAATGCTTTCACATTACTCTCTTGTGACAAGACAATAAGGGTGGGTGGTAGGGTTAATGGTGACGGAGAAGTTAATACGGTTGTTGCAGCGGCAATGGCTATGATGTTGAATAACAAATTTCACTTGATAAAGGATAATTTCATAAAACAAAATTCAAAGGTAAAAGCACTAGGCCTTATCATAATTCACAAGTAATGATTTTTTTGTTAGAAAAAGATAAAAAAAGATAAATAAGTTAAGTGTTTTTATTTAAAAAAAAGAAAAAAGAAAAAAGAACCCTTAACAAAAAGTACTTTAATTGTTTTTCCTTTTTTTATTCTCCCGTAGTCTCGACCCGACGTATTTGGCAAATCGGTTAGGATAGTATAAATGAATGATTATACAAACAATAAAATAAAACCTCTGTTTAGCAATCAAATAAAGTAAAATGGAAGTGTAAAAAATTGCAAGAGAAGCGTATAAGGATTGTATAAGTTATCTCAAGAGGTACCTTGGGTTAAGGCCACATAACCATTGTTAGTATATGCATTCTCTCGCCTCTTTTTTCTAATCTCCTCTGTCTCTCTCGTTCCCCTTGGGTTAAGGCCGCATAACCACTGTTAGTATATGCATTCTCTCGCCTCTTTTTTCTAATCTCCTCTGTCTCTCTCGTTCCCCTTGGGTTAAGGCCGCATAACCACTGTTAGTATATACATTCTCTCGCCTCTTTTTTCTAATCTCCTCTGTCTCTCTCGTTCCCCTTGGGTTAAGGCCGCATAACCGCTGTTAGTATATGCATTCTCTCGCCTCTTTTTTCTAATCTCCTCTGTCTCTCTCGTTCCCCATATATAACACTGTCTTATATTTAGTATACTATAGGATTAGACTATATATTAGTATATGATAAATTTTTTAATATTAACTAATTTATTTTTTTATTCAAGTTTAATTTGAATAAAAATTTAATTTAATATAAGAATATTAGATGATGTTAATATTTCCTATAGAAATAATAAATTGAAAATTTTATTTAATAAAATTTGAATCAATTTAATATCATTGTTTATATTGTTATATTATTAGTGCATAATTTTTATAATAAAATAGTGAAGATTAATTTTAGTTAAAAATATTTAATATTTAAATATAATAAAAATATATAGTTTATTTAAAAATGACTAACTGTTATTATATTATATTATACGGATTTTTATATTATATAATTAATTTTTATATTATATAATTAAGTTTTATTATTACCACATTATTTTGTTCATAAAAAATAATATTAAATTTGACAAATTAAAAAATTAGTTTAATAATATTATTATAATATAATATACATTAAAAATATAAAATTTACATATTTTATGATTTTAATAATATTATAAAATATATATTTGATAAAATTATATTATAGTAATGCTTATTTAATAAATATTTTACTATTATTAACTTTTAAATCTTCTTTTAAATCTTAGTATAACTCCTGCACAAGGAGCCCCACAATTTTACTCAAGACTCCTTGTCCCGTAAGATGAGTAAAAGACAAAACTACTGGGACGACATCAAGTGCAATCCCATGCTTAAAAAAATCAGCCAAACAAGAAGCTAAAACAATTAGTTACAGGAAGCAGTCCAATCCCGCCCCTAGCCCATCTGCCAAATGGGACCTTTGTCCTTTGGGTACATTAAGCCAATAGAGGCAATGCCGCCCCCAGGCCTACGAGGGAGCGTCGTGTCAGTATCACGTCAGTGTGCATACTCAACACAGATTCTCTGATTGACCTGGAGATATTACCTCTAAGGTATCACTGACTGTCTGATAATGTTAATTGGATACTAAAGTAATAGCATTAATTTATGGGGTCGTTTGGTATGCGGGTAAGGCAGTGTGGAAATGGGAATTTGAATACTACCCCTTATTTGGTATGTTTATTAAATTTTTTTAATCCGAGAATCTGGTTTCACTATAGAATCAAATAATCCCCAATCGGGGTAAGGTCAATACCTCTCGTAACTTGAGTTTCAGATTATCCGGCATCCTAAACCCATGTTAGAAGCCATTTCACAATTTCTCTCATTTCTCTCCAGTCTCCGCACTCCCTCCTAAACCTCTATGTCTCTTCTCCTTTCTCTCTCTACAACTATTATTCATCAATGACCACCCCCAAACCGAATCACATAATTATAAATCAAAACACCATAATCGCATCAACCTTACCAATAATTTGCTCAAACAAAAGATAATTTTCTGGGTTCATATTGATGAAGAAAAAGAATGTATAATAACAAGGAGAATTCACCTTAACTAAAAATCATCACGAATTTGTCTTAAAGGAAACCCATGAAGCCACCTTAAACGAACCCCAGGAGCGGGAGTTGGAATCTCGCCGCCACAGGACCCGGATGCCTTCTTCTCCTCCTTCCTTTCTGGGCAGCGCTTGGAGCATAGCTGGTATGGTGGCGAGACGGAGCGAGGTTAAGGGACCGAGAGCGGAAGGGAGAGCGAAAAAGAGACTTGAAGGGGGAGGGGGAGGGGGGGAGGTAGAAGGCGACTATGGCGAGCAGGAAGGAGAGCAGAACAACAAAGAGACGCAGAGAGAGAGAGAGAGAGAGAGTATGGCAAAAGGAAGAGTTGATTTTTTTTTGTGGATTTTGTTGTTTTATTTTTTGGGAATTTCATAAGCTGGGGTTAATTGTTTTTTATATATATGAATTTCTGAATTTTTTTTGAATTAACGTTAGGTTTTTTTTTGTTGGAAAAATTGAAAAAATGGACACAATTAGGAGCCCTAGATAAAATTTGGATACATCCTGAAAAATTTTCATGCCATAGACACTTTCTTGACAAAAAGACTCAAATACCCTTTGAAATTCAATTTTTTCCTAAACTCTTTATTTCCCTCTTTCCTTCACTTATCTCCTCCTATTTCCATAACCGTGTCTTATTTTCATAACCGTCTGTTGTTGTCCAGCTTTCAATACCCTTCGACACCGTCAAAAATACTGTCTGAAACGCAGCAAGAGGAGCGAGAAACTTATTCTGTGTTTGGGGATTTGGGATAGATTTTTGGGATTTTGAATTTGAGAATTTGAGTTTGGGTTTGTATTTTGTATTTTTTTTATGTTTGTGGAGCTAAATGAAGTGTTATTTGGTTGATTTTTTAGTTTGATGTATGTAAAAATGGCAAAAATCGTCGCGTTTCGTCGTGATAAAGAAGACACTCGACGTGTCGAGTCCTATCAGATGCTTCAATCGACACTCGATATCATCGTCGGTGTTCACTCGATACTAGACATAACGTGTCGAGTCTTGTTGGATGCATGGACCGACACTCGATATAACGTGTCGAGTCTTGTTGGATGCATGGACCGACACTCGATATAACGTGTCGAGTCTTGTCGAATGCACTGACTGACACTCGATATAACGTTATGCGAGTGTCGGTCCGTGCATTCGACAAGACTCGACACGTTATGTCTAGTGTCGAGTGAACACCGGCGATGATGTCGAGTGTCGGTTTAAACATCTGACATGATTCGACATCAGACATGATTCAAAATGTCGAGTGTCCTTTTCATCACGCCAAAACGTGTCTTTTTTTTTTTTTTAAGTTTGAGTTTCAAAGGATATTTTACTACATAAGGGTAAGGGTATTTTAGACTTTTTATCCACAAAGTGTCTATGGCATGAAAATATTTCAGGATGTGTTCAAATTTTATCAAGGACCCCTAATTGTGTCCATTTTTTTAATTTTCTCTTTTTTGTTTGGAATTTCAGAAGCTGGGGTTAATTGTTTACATGTTTTTTATAAAAAAATTGTTATTTTTTAAGACTTTTCTATGTGACTAGAATTTATATAGAATTTGTTATAAAACTTTAATTGGCTATATTTATAATAAATTTAAATTTCTTCAAAATTATTAACCTCACTTATTTTAATTTTTTTATTACATTAGAACATAAAAAATAACATTAGTATTTTTGACATTTCCATGTATAGCCAAACACTGAAATCTGATTCCCATAGAATTCTTGAATAAGATTACGATAAATAACCAAACATAGTAATATTAGTTTTCTAGATATCAGATTCCCATTCTTCAGTTTTTCAGTAATTTGAAACCTATTCTCATGAAAGTAAAACCTTATACCAAACGGCCCTTATGTGTCATAGGGCTGGATCCATAATGTAATGCTTGGAGGGGCCAACAAACAAAAAATCTGAAATTGCAGGGGCCCTTGATTTTTTGTTAAAATTTAGTGTAAATTATTATTATATTTTATTTTTTTCTGAATTTTTGCATGGGCCGGAGTCCTCCCTAGCCACTATATGGATCCCCCCCTGACGTGTCATAAAGAAAATAAAAGGATAAATATTATAAAATCAAAATTATAAACATATTTTTGGAGATATCTGGGACCCCCCAGACTTTCTAGTTTATATACGGAATCCCCAGATGTTAAGTGTCGTTTCGTTAAGCCATGGCTATTTGTGCGTTAGAATCTGCAATGACCAAAGTATCCTTTCGAGGCGCATACTTCAATTTAAAAGGCAAGAAATGACTAAATCCCAATGATCATATTGTAGCAATACTTTTGTGACAAAGAGGTCTACAAAACATGCTTATACAGGCCCATTGCCCCTTCTTATTCTCACTTATCTTGCATTTTTTAGTGATTCATGGTCTGAAACAATTGAAGCTTTGATGGCTGAAGCTTTAAATCTAGTTAGTGAACACTTTGAGTTACTCAAAGAAAGAGAGAATCAATGGTGGGAAGATCAAATTCAACAATAGGTGGTGCGAGTGTGGCAAGAGTGCAACCATTATGATACCATGGTCAACCAAGAATCTCACAAGTGTGTGTGTTTTCTTTTTTTTTTTTTTTTTTCTTTTTTTTAATGGAACATGCAACTACTACTCATTTTGGATACTAGACAAGGATGAATATACCCACAAAGTGAGTTGGTTGAAGACTAAATTGAGGAAATGCAACTAGAGGCAGCCGCTAACTACTCTTCGGCCCAAGGGGGCCGAGCCCTGCCAGGCCAAAATAAATCATTAAATTAAATTAAATTTTTAATATAATAGATATATAATACGTGATTTTCCTATTTATTTCAGCCTTCCCAAATATATTTTGTGTAAATCTATTTGTATAAACATATAGTTGATATTTTAAATAATTGAATATATATATATATTATTAATTAAATTATATATATTATTAATTATATATTCTTTTTAAAATTTAATTAAATAGGAAAGTGATACTTCGTATCTAAATAAGGATCCTTCATATGAAGACAGTGACACTTCGTATTTACATATGGATAATTAAATAAGGATACTTCATATATCTTTGCCATAATAGGTTAGTTCAAGTGGCAAAGATGGCCCAAGAGGGAGTTGGTAAGGCTACAATGAAATCATTGATTCGACTCTCCACAATTGCCTTTTCCAATGAAGTAAGGAGGAGACCGTGATAGTAGATTATGAAATCCGGGGATTAGAACTCAATTCTTATACATCCTAAGTAATAAAATAACATGGAAGCTCTCAATAGTGAAATACTACAATAAAGGGTAGATCCCACAAATAAAATGCATAAATCCCATAGATAACATGCATAATCTCCATAAATAAAATCCATAAATCCCAAAAGCATAAAAAAAGATTTAAAATACGTATATTAGTATGATACTGGTAACAAATGTAAATGTAATTGGTAGCAAGTACTCGGCCCAACCAAGAAAAACCCCTGATTTTCGGTGATCAGGCCTAGGGGAGGGGGCTGCTAAGTGCACATAGGGCCCTGCAGACCCTTTTGTAGTTTTATAAGTAAAAATTTGTCACATGCAAGGCTTGAACTCAAAACCTGAAGGTTGGAGTTCAGCCATATACCACTAGGCCACATGGCTTTTTCACTATAATGATTACAAACAACCTTAATTAATGAATTTACTTGTATATTTAATTAAAACTAACATCTCCAACAGACTTGTGACTCAAACTTGGGTCACAACACACCACCATAAGGAGGCTTCACCATTATTGCCAGCCACACGCTTAGGCATTTTTGGCAATATTATATTATTTATACAATTTCAAGGCCTGAAAAATTATAAAAAAAAAAGCGGGAAAAGTCTGAGTATTTTTCCTAGGTATGGGTGTTGCATTCTAAAACCCGTAATTACCCGCTTCTGTAAAAACACGAAAAAATCCGGAGATTTTATGGGGATCGAAGAAGAACTTTTTTATCCGGTGCAGGTGCTGCGGAAATGCCAAACCCGCACCTGCACCCGCACCCGCACCCGCACCCGCACCGGTCCTAGATTTTGTCATCCCTAGGTGTATCTGGTCTAATTTAGTAAATAACAAGGTCAAACATCCAATTAACCCAAAATATAGGCTTAAACAACTTCACACAATCTTAACTTTAAACTGTACCGCTGTCTGTACAAAATTACCCAAAATGGTAGCATTCCAAGCTACTAATCCAATAGAAAATCAACCTACTCCATCTGCATGGAATATAAGAGCAGTGTATACGAATTGAAACAAAAATCCTGTAGCTTGGTTAATGAAAGCTAAATGACTTGTATATAGTACCTTTCTCAGAGAAACACCCTTCAATTTAAGGTTGAGTTGGCTGTTAAGATGGTTGGGGTTGACTTACCCTTTGGTTGAATTGATTATGATCTTGTGCGCTTACTATTTCAGTTTTAATTGCATGTTGGTCATTCATTTGACCTTCATGTTCTCTTGATGAGCCTTTAACTCTGTACAATAAATAACCAAGTTCAACTTTATTAATGTATATATAGTTTGCAATAATAAAAACCAAGTAAAATAGTAACCTCACCTTCACTATTTTAGTCTTCTTAAGCTTAGGACAAGTTCTTTTGCTATGACAAGTTGACTACACATGCCATATTTAAAGGAGCCAACCTTTGTTTTCTTAGCATTCTCCTAACTTTTCCCCTTCCTTTCAATTCTTGGCCAACTAGATGGTCTTCTCACAATTAGTTGGTCTAACTTTTCACGCTCAACCTTAGGCCAAGTGCTTTTATTTGGAACTAGTTGAATTATTGTCACACAAGTCAGCAATTACCTTTACGCCACGTTTGGAACGCAGGACTAACGGGGATTGGGACTCTTTTTTTTTTTTTTTCCAAATTTTGTCCACGCCTGGTGTTTCTGTCCAATCTAGACATTGGGATAGGATAGCTTCTTTAGTCCCCACCTCACCAATCTTCACAAATTTTTGGGACAAAGAGACCCACCTCGACGGGTCTCTTTACTGTAGAATTAGGACTACATTTTTTAATACTTTTTAATTATAATTAATAATATGATAATAATAAAAATATATAATTTCCTCAAATTAATATAGAATACAATAATAATTGTTTTTCATATTACTAATAAATATATTATATAATTAATATTTTTGTAATTTCCATTATACTTTTAACTTAAGTAACTATAATATTATTAAACTTTTTTAATTACAATAAAATTTCTATGATCAAGTTTTGTCGAGTTGGTCATATTATAGTTGGGCTATATATATTGGAAAAAAACCCGAAATCGGGTTTAAAAGTTTGGGTTTCATAAGGATCAAGTTGTGATCAAATTTTTTTGGGAAAATTCAAAAAATAGACAAAATTAGGGGCATTTACTAAAATATGGACACATCTTGAAAACTTTTGATGCCATAGATACTTTGAACGTGAAGTGACTAAAATGCCCTTGAAAATTCAATTTATTTCTAACACTCTTTATTTTCCTCTTCCCTCCACTTATCTCTTCCTATTCCATAACCGTCTGTTGTTGAACTTCCAATACCCCTCGACACTATCAAAGCTAACAGTCTGAAATGCTGCACCGTGAAAAAATATATATAAGTTTGCTTACCGAAGGATCACACTCCATTTGGAACCTTTGAGGAGAGAAGCAAGAGCATTCGGGTAAGTTAGTATTTGTTTTTTTTTTTCTTGTTTTCTTGACCGTTTGAAGCGATATTAGTCTTGTGAAGATTGAAAATAATATTTAGATTAGACATAACCTGAAAGATTAGAGATGTACATAGGAAATTTACACATTTGAATTAATTAGAGATTTGGGCTAGATTTAGGGATTTTGATTGTGGGATTTGAGTTTTTGATCGTATTTTGTGCTTATTCTGTGTTCGTGGGCTAAATGGAGTGTGATTCGAATGCTTTTTTGGTTGGATGCATATAAAAATGGTGAAAACCGATGCGTTTCGTCGTGACGTAAATGATGGCGAGTGTTGGTTTACGCTCGACACTCAACAGAATATGTCGAGTCCCATCGAATTCATCAATCGAAACTCGCCATCAAGGCATTTACGAAGACATTGAGTGTCAATCTCGTGTAAACCGACATCTGGGTGCATCAAAACAATTTATTCGGCACTCGACGATGATGTAATTGGAAATGTCGAGCGTCGGTTTCATGGCTTCAAAGTCAGTTGTCGGTTAATATAAAATCGGCACTTAATGAAAGTGAAACTAGTTACGTCGACAAAATGTGTCGAGTCCCATCGGATGTCGCATTCGACACTTGCCATCAAGGCTTTTACATAGACGACATCGACTGTCGGTTTCATGTAAACTGACATTTGGTGCACCAAAACTATGTATCGATACTCAACGAAATATAATTGGCGAACGTTAAGTGTCGCTTTCATGGGCTTCAGATGTCGTTATCGGTTAACGTGAAATCGATAATCGATGAAAGTGAAAATGACTTACATTGAGTGTTGGATAAAAAATCAAACGTCACTCAAAGCCAAGCAGATGAATTCGAAGAGTATAGTTTGTCAGATTCTGAATCTGACACTCAACGAGGCCGACATCCGACATAGTCATATAGTCGGATGCCTAACCTCACGTATGTCGGTTCCAAGAATCCGACAAAAGTTTCTTTGGACACTCGATGGAGTTCATCGAGCGTCGGTTTCTTTATTCGAGATCTGTTGAGCATGTCATGTTCCGTTGAGTTATGTCGAGCATTTTGGCAGATTGCTTATTTTTTGCCTTTTTTTCATCATAAATAACTATATCGTACTATTTTTTTTCCAGGTTAAAGTAAATGACAAATGAATTTGGATTCTCCCTCACCCTGAATACTCTGTATGGTGAGCACTATCATGCGATTATCACAAAGTTAGCCAGTTTGGACTATATAGAATGGATTCGTGCTAAGTTGAATAAGAGACAATAAAACATGTTTTGTAATACATGTTTTAGGTTTCTCTTAGACATTCAAGAGTTGTCCTTCCCGTCTCAGTTAGTACACAATGTGCTTAAGTGGGAGTTTAACACAGTGGGGTATGATGAAGAAATGTGGTTCCTTATTGAAGGTAAAAATATTGTGTTTGAACTACAATATAGTTAACTAATTTTATTTTTTAGCATTTGATCATTGTAGTTTTGTTTTTTTTAATATTATTGGCTTCCTATGCTTTTTTTTCTTTTTTTTCTAACAAGACTTATTCGTTTTTGTGCCCACGAGTTCTGTATGGTGACCAGTTTGAAATTTGCTACCCCCGTGCCACCAATACCCAATGTTTTGAATTCGTGCCATTTGTTAAATACGTACTTTGGGGGTTAGGACATGGAACTCATGCATTTCTATTCGAGACTTTAGGCATTAAATGTGTCAGCTATGCTAGATGAGGATGTTGTAAAGATGGCTTTGTATTACGTTCTCGAGCGGTTTTTCATGGCATAGGATCGACGCTGATATGTCTCCCATAAGTGGTTAAATTTTGTTAACACATTGGATAGTTTTAACGATTATCTATGGGGGTTCGATATCTTATGATAAGATACTGAAAGGGATGAAAAGAGCTTTGGATGGGAGGTTGGAAAAGTATAAGAAATGAGCGAAAGCAAAGAAGAAGAAGACAATAAGGAAACGAGACATGTAACTTAGAAGGGTGCCCCTACGCTATTTAGATACATACTGAAAACAAATGTTGGACGTGTTTATTAGTTTCTTTGAATTACATTTTGAAATACCTATTGTCACTAAAAAACATTATGTTATTAAAGTTTGGTTGTACGAGGCTGTGTCATACATTGGTGCAACATATAGGCGAGCGGATGGGGTATTTGTGGAGAGGATACCACACTTGTTGAAGTGGGAGACACAAAAAACCTCCTCAGAGGACATCGTCAAACGCAATATCATGTTGGTTAGAAGAAGGGTATGTCAGGTTCCACTGATTATTTTTTTTTTGTTATTGATCGCAGCGAATCACTGTTTAATTTGATGGCTTATTTGATGATGTTAGCCCTAAGGCTATATGATAATTTTGATGATAACAATACACATTGATTCATTGAGATTTACTAATATATTTATTTATGTGCAAGAATAAGATTATTGAAATAATTATAAAATCAAGAAGGGGCTTATTAACATGAAGTGTTGAAGCTAAGGAGAAGACTACATGTTAAAGGCACCAAAGTTTAAGTACAAGGTTTGATTCAAGGAATGTGACACATGAGCAATGTTTAATCAATTGGTCATATATTTCTCTACAAATGCCCAAATTACTTGATTCTTGAGCCTTTGGAAAGCTTACCCAATTTATAACATTTCATATGTTTTAAAGAAATTCAAATTTTAAGTGTAAGATCGTCCAAATCATCATGCAAGTTGAAAGACAAATGGAAGCAGCTGACATGAGCACCGAATACTCCTTTGGACATATCTTGAGCTAGGAAAATCAAAATGACTTAATTCTTATGGCATTGGAAAGATGACTTAATGGAGAACATTTCATATGTTTTGAAAAAATTCAAATTTTAAACAGAAGGCCGGCATAATTGACATGCAATTCGGTGGACTGACACAGAGAAGAAAAATCAACTCACATGAGCACCGAATGGTGTTTTGCCATATCTTAAGATAGAGATATCCAAATGCTTTGATTCTTAATGTTTTGGAAATATTATTCAAATATGCAGATCTTTTA